>JAYJMB010001227.1:0-33224 GCA_036873735.1 Pouteria campechiana
TCTCTCTCTCTCTCTCTCTCTCTCTCTCTCTCTCTCTCTCTCTCTCCCCATTTTGAATTGTCAAGACAACGATCAATGAATGGATTCCACAATGTACTTGCTGCTCTTATTGACAACTTGTACAAGCTGCCAGGTTAACATACTCTAACACAATCTGAAATTAATCATTACTAGCATTCATGTCAACGTGGTGAATCCTTCTGTACAAATTGAGTAGCAACAGAATATGTCCAGTGAACACGGTGCGAGTGTTTGCAGTGGCTCTCTATATGCATGACATTGGGTGAATGCAACTTTGAGTGGGGTCATATACCGTGAGGAGAAACTGTTGTCTTAATATTACATTTAGGGGAGATTCCTGCTCATCATAGTGGTGCAAGAATCATTACTACATTTGTGCATGGCATTTAGTATATCCCAATTCTTGGTGCTTTCCCTAATCAATTAGAGATGATGAACCTAGCCCCTGGTAGGTCACAAGCATGTTGGCCATTGTATGGTTATGGACCTTATGGTATTTATATTTTCTTGTGTATATTTTGCATTCATCTTGCCATTTTTGTTAACAAAAGGATTTTGCATCTATCTCTTTCCTCTTGCTGATATGTAGTATTACATACTTTCAAGGCTCTTGTGAACAAAAATACTCCAAAATGTTTCTATCCATTTTGCTCAATTAACAACCAGTTCTATAAAGAAACCTTTGCACATAATGTTTCTGCCTTCTTTTACAGTTTCATGAGATAATCTAATCAGAGTGTTCCTTTTATGTAGAAAATCAGTTAGCAATTAAATGATAACCAAATATATATATATATATATAGAAAGCTTTTCTATTGTTCTTTTTGCATGCTAACTTCACTGGAAAAAAAATTTCAGGCTCCGGTTTTGGTGAAGTATCCAGCCAGCTTATCATTGACAGCTTACAGTTACTCCTTCGGAGCTTTCTTGATGGTATTGACAGGATTATGTGCAACCAATGCCCATACAGACTGGACATTGAGGCAATCCGAGATTGTTGCAGTTTTATATGCTGTAAACTTTTGAATTCTTTTGCCTATTGGTTCATCATGAAGTTTGAGTACATTTTGTAACCTCTCCCTTTGCATAGTTATTGACTTTAGGAATGTGCTCATTACAAGTGAGATCTTCAAGATGAAGGTCCTAGAAACACGAGGGGACGATAAAAAAGGATGCAGATTGTTTAAGAAAACTCTTGAGGACAAGTAGCATATTGGGAGATGGGCAGTGCCTCAAGACAGTGTGCTGTGGCTACTGACAGTTGTATGGTGTTTTGTTGCTATTGTTCAATGTAGATCGTCTAAGCTATAGCCTTGACAAACTGTCCTTTACTGGACTTCTTCATTCATACTTGTTTTGGGCTAATGAACTTGAGCAGTGATGTAGCTCATTGAGGTGGCTTGAAGTTTGGTATATTTGGATTGACCCAGGTCATTGTAGCATTGACTGCCAGGTGAAGCTAGGGATAGCTTTAGCCTGAACTGAATTCTTTTCTTAATTTGTGTAAAAATCCAGGATTAATGAAGCCCCAGCCTGGGCTGAGGGCATTCCAATTTCAGTTAGTTGAACCCAGGCCACTCTTGCGTTTTGTTTTTGAAGTTTGCTGCATCTAAACACATCCATTCTGCTGAGATCATGAACTACATATGATTATTTCTTTCTTTCCTTTTTTTTCAGGGAATTGTTGCATCAGCTATTAATTACGGACTCTCGACATGGTCTAATAAGATTCTAGGGCCTGCTCTTGTTGCTCTATATAATCCACTTCAACCTGCTGCATCTGCCTTTTTGTCAACAATTTTTCTTGGAAGCTCAATTTATCTGGGAAGGTTATAAACTACCCTTATGACCGCAAAACAGTACTAATTTATTTCACACCATGCTCTGAATGCCAGCCGCTTTATAGAGTATTGAACCATCTCATGAATTATGCAATCTGCCTTCATCCATATCCACTTGCATTTATTTGTTCTTTGTACATCATTGGAGGCAAGTAATAATTTTTGGTTTGTTTCTCTATCTAATATGTTTATAATATGTTTAATTTTATTTCTTTGGAGCACCACAGAATATTCATCATCTAGTCCTTTGCCAACTGCAAATTTGTAATCTGAGCACATAATGGTGACATTCAAGAGGACACATTTGGGCACATATGTGAATTTGGTACCTTGTCTACTAATTCCAACATGTCCGGATATCATTAGCCCCTCAATTTTGAATGCTTCTTGAGGCCCCTCAATTTTGAATGCTTCTTGAGTTAATCCATGAGATCAAACTAAGTCGCATTGTACTACCAGAGGGAAAATGTTGGCAGTAACTGCCTCTTTTACTTTTTCAAGGATAACAATGGCTTTTCCTGCATATAGATATGATGATGCCCAGATGGCTCTTGATAGACAGTTTGTGTTTCATAGGACCAGGCAACCACTGAAGTGGGTTAGCATCCACTCCAGCTTCTAAAATATTAATTCTAGTTTATCACCTTATCAAATGAAACATTATCCTCTTTCACATTAGCAAACCGAATCTATAACAGCCAATTTTGATGTCAATATACATCTAGCATTTTGCAGACCACATCTGGTTGTGTGTTTTCATATATACTATTTGTCTTTTCTCCTTCCAAACCTCCTTTGAATGCAGTGATTCTGCAAAATATGATGTGCAACATAATACTGGTTTCTGTGTGCTTGCAGTATTGTCGGTGGGTTACTTATAATTGCTGGCCTATACCTGGTCACCTGGGCATGTTATAAAGAGAGACAAGCAGCTGTAGTGATTGCTCATGTGGTTCGAGATTCTGAACCTCTTCTTCCTGAAGATCCAGCACTTCTCAAGGCTTCATCCTACCAAAGAGGACAAATTTTCTCCGGGCCTTCCATAGCATTCACAAAGCCCTGGAATGAGGAACATGAATCCTGATGATGATATACCCTTTGCTGCACAAAAAGTTGTATTTTAGTCATACTGTGTATTGTACAAGAACGGCTTTTTTGGGGTCTGATTCTTGTTCATTTCCAACATATACATAGTGGCCATTTTTTCTTAAGCTGAAGTCATTCTTAAATTTTGTTGTATCCTGTCTTTATTACCAAACTTTACGGTCGAGGCTTGATCGTTTCTCATCATCATTTGGAGTTTTAAGAATGGCTTTGGTCAAAGCATAGAGAACTCTTTTTCCCAATGCCCATGGCATTGGCGCAGGTGGAGAGTGCTAGAACTAGAAGTGCGCTGACAGCACCACAGCCTGTCCTGGTAAGAATCGCCTATGTGTTGTCAACTAAAAGGCTAAAGACTTCTGCATCTGAACGCTACTATTTAAGCAATTTCGGCCTCGCTCTTTCATCAAGAAATCCTGCACCACTTCATCTTCAGAGCTTTGGCACTCTCTCACGACGACACAAGGCCTTGGAGTTCTTTGTGCTGCATTTCGTTTTGGGTGTCTGTCTCTCAAGTTGAAGGAGCAATATTCAAGCTAGCAATTGTCGATGGCCATGCACAGTTTTAGGCCGTGGCGTGGCGTGAGTGGCACAAAAGAGTCCACTAGGCAAGTGTACCAAAAGGTGTGTTTGGTTTGGTTTGAGGTTAAGAGATGTGTAAAAGGAAGGTGAAGTTAAATATAAAATGAATAAATACAAAATAAGCAGGTTTTTTTAAAGAAGAAAGATAAATAATGATATAGAAAAAGGTAAGATAAGTAATAGTATATATAAAAAGTTGGATTATTAGTAGCAGTTAAATATCATGACAGCATAAATAAGAGAACGAAACTTTACTCTTCTTTTACCAAAAAGGGCTTTTGCACCTCTTTCCCTCAAAACAAACACAGGAAAAATGGTACGGCTACCAAATGACTTCAGACTTGCCAGACAACCCGAAAAGCGGGAAAAGGAACACCTAAAGTTTGCCATTACTAAATCATGCAACCCTCTCTCTTATACCGTAATTATGATTTACGATGGGGTAGCTTAGCTAAATCAGGTCTTCTAGTTTTGCTTAAAAGACTAGCGCCGTTCTAGTTTCTTATGTATTACTTATGTTATCATTATGTAGCTCAGTAATTGCTATCGTATGGAATAAAGATGATGATTATGACATCATTTCGAAGAAATTTTGGAATTTGTTTTCTTGATCTTTATCTGAATGTATTCTGCTGCACTGACAATCTGGCCAAAACAACGGGATTTGAATGTTTTTCTTTATTATTCTCTTGGGAATCGTGATCAGTTTTTGGAAAACCTCTCTGCGGCATGGATGTCCATAACCAAATATACCCTTTGATCCAATGAAATAATATTAGAGTTTCAAAAATCTACGAGAAACGACTCCACTGGGGATCGAACCCAGATTCTCTGGTTCCGTAGACCAGCGCCTTATCCATTGGGCCATGGAGTCTTGCTGAGGCTGTCTTTCAATAAATATTTTCATTGTACAATTTAGAACCATTGAGTGATTTAAAACAGCCCACCAGTCAACCCAACCAACCATCAAATTGGTGAATTAAGAAATGATCAATCAATATTGGTTGGATCTTTTTCAAATGGAGCATAGACGTCAAACTAATGCATTAATAAATGGATGGCTCAAATTGAGCATTCCCAGGCTCGCAGCCAACATTGGAAGCGCAATGTCATCGAAATCAGACCAGACCGACTAATCCGACTGTTATGGTTTGTCCAAGACTCAAGACCTTATTTTTGCATTGCGAGTCTTGTTATATTGATATGATTGGTCTTGCCCCATAAATACACTTCTGTAAATTATGAATGTTTAGTTGAACTTTGTCATGCTATATTAAAGAAAAATCAAACTAATGAACGTGGATTAAGAAATTAACAATCAAACTTTGTCATTCAAAGCACACTTTTATCAATTTAACCTTGAGTTATTAACATTATCTTGCCAAGTTACAGGAGAACAAACAAAACTCACATCACTTTATCTCTGCCACTAATTAGAAAACACAGCAGAAACACTGGCAAGAAAACTTCCAATTGCAGCACTTTCATTAGGGTGTCAGCCAAGGATAGTCCCCATCTTCAGATTCAGCAGTGCGAGACGCATCTCTTTTACAATCTCAAACTTCCAAACCCAAATGTGAATCCTTGTGATCAATTGACTGCAAGAAGTTAAAATATGCGTATTTGATGTCGAAATGCATATCGTACCCTGTGAAAGAGGAAAATTCTTATAGACAGTCTTTGAAAGGGCAAAAAGGGAGAATGAAATCATATTGCATAGAAATTACATACAATAATTGACAGCAACAGTCTGTCCTTGGCTGTCGGGACTCTGTCTCACGTGATGAAACCACATGCTTGGCCTGCATTTGCACAAGCCAATCATTTTCAAGCATCCATGAATCATTGCCTATGGGCTAAACAGAAACTTCAGTATAATTTTGGGACAAAGCATAATCATCTTTAGTGAAATCAACTTCAATTTCATTGAATTTTCTCTCGCTCTTCAGAATAGGAGTTGACAATGCATGCTCCTCATACAAGCCTAATGCTTATACAGAAGCATTTTTCCTCCTTGTGAGGCAACAGATTTTTATCTGCTACATTTTGGCTTGCTGTTGTGGTTCTGTAGGGGTCAATGCCCATGCTTTGTCATCATTTTTTGAACTTTTAGATTATCTGGAGGAATAGGGTACATATAGAAAGGCTGTTAAGATGAAATTCAGGTGCAATACCTCCTCATCAAGGTAATGCTGATAACGCTGGTTCATGCAGTAAAGAGAACAAAAAATGAGTATGATTTTGGTACAAAGCATAATCATCTTTAGTGAAATAAAGTTTAATTTTGTTGAAATTTCTCTCCCTCTTCAGAATAGGAGTTGATGATCATGCTGCTGATACAAGCCTAATGCTACATACCGATGCAGTTTTCCCCCTTGTGAGGCAACAGATTCGTATCTGCTTCATTTTGGCTTCCTGTTGTGGCTCTGTTAGGGTCAATGACTGTGGCTTTGTCATCATTTTTTGAACTTTCAGATTATCTGGAGGAATAGGGTACATATAGAAAGGCTGTTAAGATGAAATTCAGGTGCAATACCTCCTCATCAAGGTAATGCTGATAACGCTGGTTCATGCAGTAAAGAGAACAAAAAATGAGTATGATTTTGGTACAAAGCATAATCATCTTTAGTGAAATAAAGTTTAATTTTGTTGAAATTTCTCTCCCTCTTCAGAATAGGAGTTGATGATCATGCTGCTGATACAAGCCTAATGCTACATACCGATGCAGTTTTCCCCCTTGTGAGGCAACAGATTCGTATCTGCTTCATTTTGGCTTCCTGTTGTGGCTCTGTTAGGGTCAATGACTGTGGCTTTGTCATCATTTTTTGAACTTTTAGAATAGCTAGAGGAATAATAAGATATGCATCGAGAGGCTGTCATGTTAAGATGAAATTCAGGTGCAATACCTGCTCATCACGGTAACATTGATAACTGATTCATGCAATAAAGAGACCAGAATCAGGACAAAGGAAAAGGTTGGCCGGTTGCACCTGTAGAAAATTTTTGGAATCCTAGCACCTAGGAAGAAAACCTAGTTCTCCCTTTGGCAAACACCTCATGCTGAAAATCGAAGCATGGTGCAAGGCAGTTGTTTTCATATCTTTCATATGCTGAAACTTTCTGAAATACAAACCCTCATGATAGTTATTTTCCTGCAACAATATATCCCACCAAGCTAAGTCACTAGAATTGGCCTTGGATTTTGCAATGCAAAGGATTATGCCTCAGAGTACTGCTATTGCTTCAATCAAGGAAAGAAAAATAAGATTCACTTAGGTAATTAAAATCTGTAATTTCATTTTGCTTTGATCCAATGGTAAAGAAAGGGTTAATCATTCATAAGGCTCTGACATACTAATAAGCAGAAAATGATAACTGAGGAGCTTGCCAGTATGTTGGCTGGAGAAAACAGACACATCAATGTTGAGACTGGATTGGACATGCATGTTGCAACCTTGAAGAATGTTTAACATCTTCCAAGCATAGCCACAATCCTTTCTTTCATTTTTTTAAAATTTATAATTAGGTTAATATTGCTTGTTTGGTTGAATTCTGGAAGTTTTAGGTATCATTTGCTGGAGAAAGACCCATTAAATGATCTGAGATTCTTGAAACTTAGTGTGGTTAGGTAGAAAATGGTGGGGATGATCAATTGAAAGATCTTATGAAATAATGGATGAGAAAAATATTCAAATTTTCAAAAAGAAGAAGAAGAAAGTATGTGTTTATCAATAATAGAAGCACAAGTACAAGAAAGATCCCACCATACAACTCTTGCTCAAAAGAAAGAATATTAATCTCTCATCTATTCCACTTATATTTCAACATTTCTAACTTTGCCATGTGGATCAAACATAATGCATAGAACAAAATCTACTTTGATGTTTCCCAGTTTTGACTTCACTATTTCCTACTCTGCTACTGACTTTACTATTTCTTACTCTGCTACTTAGAATCTGAAAGGTAGGCTAAGAAACTACTGTAAATGTGCATACTGGAATGATGGCCTCCATGAAAAGTCTAGTAACTTTGACGAGCATATACATGTAGTAGCACATGAAGTACTATGTCACTTTTTGTTTCTTTGAACGAAGTAACTGACAATTTATGATTTTAAGTAGAGAAAGACAGAAGTAAAGATCAAAGAAGTGGCTTACAGATAAAGGATCTCTCCCGCCTTAACTGTGCACTCAAATGGCTTGGGTCCATTGAAATACAAAGGGAAGCATGACATCTGTTGCTCTGCCTTCATTGCCGATGAAGGGTAAGGGTTCACGCTGCACCAAGGGACATATCTCAGAGGACTTTCCAGCTGCAGAGCAAACTCTTCTGTTTCCTGCAACAATGAAAAGCAAAACGGCACAGATTAACTCTATTTTTGATGGATCCGTCACCAACCATATGCCCAAGACTCCAAATTGGAATGCAGCAGCAGAAGAATTATGAGATAACATTCATTAAAGATATGGCATTGATATGAATCTTCCTGTCGAAATAATACACCCCCCTTTAAGGGTCAACTTATTGGCAGCCGAATTTCGGGACATTGGCCTATTAGCACTCTTCCCCTTTAGCTGGGGGTCTATTACCAAGCCCTAATGCCATTTGATATAAAAATGAAAGTGGAAAGGAAGCAACCTGCGAAAAGGAGTAGCGAGCAGCAGGGTAATGGCGGATGTACATCCGATGGACGTCGGTGGGAGGGAGGAGGAGAAAATGCTTCTCGCCAGATACAACAGCGTAGATGTTCTCGTAGTGGTCCTTGTGGAAGCTAGTCTCCGAGAGATGATTCCCAATCCAGAGATTGACGGCCTCAGGAAGGCAGCCGAAGGCTTCGGTGGCCCAAGGGATGTGGGAATCGACGTCTGGAGCGAGGAAGGAGTACTCGGAGCGGAAGCAGTCGTTCTGCTCTTGGGCGTAGGCGACGTAGTTGGGGAATGGCGGGGAAGCGATGTGTTGGAGAGCGAGGGAGAAGGGCATGGATTGGACGTGGGCGGAGGCGAAGCAGAGGGTGGAAGGATGGAGTGGATGAGGTACGAGGGAGTCTGCTCGGCCATGCGGCGTGAGGTGAACAGAGACTTCGACTTCGAGCTCAGAATCGCGTCGGCCGAGAAGTTGGGGCCAGGTGGAGAGGGCAGGCCAGTGGGTAATGGCGTTGGAGATGATGCAGGGCTTGTTGGGGGCGACGTAGTTTCTAAGGAAGTGGAGTGGGGATGGAGGTCGGTCGAGCCGGTCGACGGAGGTGCCGCGCCCCAGGCTCAACTCCCTCACCTCCCTCCACAGCCCTACGATGTCATCTCCGCCATTACTTGTTCCTTTTGTTTCTTCTCCTTCTTCATTGCATTGCATCCTGGTCTTTTGATTTTGTAAGACGCCCGCCAGATGTTCAAGTCCACCCAACGGCCTCCTGATTCCAGGCCCCCAGCTGTTTGACAATATGCGTCTTTGAAATTAGCGGCCCGGTAGGGACAGGGACCAGGAACAGCAGCTATGGCTGCCTTAAACGGGTCGCACAGCAACGTGGGTGTGACTTGTTCCAAAACGTGGCGAATAGATGAGTTGCATGAGTCAAAAGTGGGCGGTTTTTAAAATAGGGCAACACCCAGATTTTACTCCTAATCTAACTCTATTGCATCCCTAGTCCATTATGCATTACAATTTTTGCGGGTTCAAAGAAAAGCGTAATCTATCAAATATTAAAAAATTAACTATATTGCATTAAAAAAAAGCTTTTTCAAATATATCAACATGTTTTACTAATAATTTCAAATATATTTTTTTTATCAACCACGGCAAATGTGTCTGTGCACTACATTTAAAAGCTCATTTCAAATCTCTCAAAATTAAATGAACAGGTGAAGAGTAGCACACGGATAAATAATAGTTGTATTTTGACAGATTTAAAATAAGCTTCTAAAATCTGTAGGTATATTCACTATTTATAATATATATATATATACATGAAAGTATTAGTAAAATATGTTGGTATATGTCAAAAATGTTAATAATAATAATAAATAAATAAATAAAGTGGGCTTCACTTTGAAGTGTCTAAATAATTGTGGGAACTAGGGAGGGAATCGCGACTTGCATTCGTTTTGGTCTGGGCTCAGACACATGCCCTACCACTCAATGTGACTATATATACCAGCGGCTCGCAAAGCTTCAACACCTTCCGGAATCCCATCTCGAGCCCCGACGCTGTTCCTCCTCAAACCCTAACCCTTCCATCTCACGCTCGCCCTGCTCTCCTTCCCACCACGCATCGCCGACGATCGCAGCAGGAAACGCGTCGGATTTACTCTTGTCTCCCTACTCTTGGAAGCGGTGAACTTTTATCTCCATCCATCCCTTAAAAGCTTTTTTTCTTTTCTATCTCGTTATGTGTTTAATGTGACCTTTTGGGTATAGATTTTCTGTTATTTTATTGATGATGGTGGTGGATGTGGCGCTGGTCATGCCGGAGGTTTTGATAGCGATCTGCTATTTTATTGATGATGGTGGTCGATGTGGCGCTGGCCATGTCGGCGATTTTGATAGCGATTTATATCTTATTGTATCGATGTTGATGATGTTTGCGGTGCTGGTGGTGCTGATTCTTGTTGGTGATGATAGTGGTGGCGATAGTGTCAAGGATTGTATTTGCATGTGGCACTGGCAATGGTGTTGATGGTTGGTGCAGTGTTGACAGCTCTGCTGGTATATGCTGTGGTGGTGGCACTGGCTATGGCTCGTTTTGTGATGGTGGTGTCAGGAGTCTATGGCATATTTTGAATGTGATGGTGGTGTCAGGGGTGTATGGCATGTTTTGAATGTGTTGGTGGTGTCAGGGGTGTGTGGCATGTTTTGGATGTGTGGGTGATCTTTGAGTTTGAGGTTGCCTTTGGATTCATTTTTTCCCCATAATGTTTCCTTGTGAATTTGGATGTATGTTGTTTTGTTTGTGATAAATTGTCAATTAGTCATGAAATTCAAGCTATATCTATTCACTTGTTCTTTTTCTATATACTTATAACATCATTATTATATTGTCGATTAGATTGGGTTGATTGATTGTGCAATTTAAGCCTTGGAAGGTTGATTGCACTCACTTGATTTAATTTCGTTGATTGAGTAGGAAACCTGAGCCTTAGGTCAACCCAATCTAATCAAGACTGCACAATCAACCTTCCATGACACAAATTGCCCACTTGATCAACCCAATCTTATTAAATAGCTCAAGTTGAGAGTTGTGCAAGTTTCATTCACATACGGTTAGCTTAAGCAATGGGTTTATTCCAAATTGGTGCCCAACTTTTCATGATAATTCCAAATCGGTGCCCAACGTTTGGGTTTTCCCAAATCTGTTTCCAAGTTTTACATCTCAATTCCAAATTTGTGCCCAACCTCATCAGACGTTGCCAGCTACTAGGATTTGACAAAAGTACCCTCTGCTGAATTACAAATTTCCTTCCAGTCCATCATTGCTAACTTGAGGAAGGATGGCGACGAGAGGCATTGCGAGTCGGGCGAGCTTGGGCAGCAACTCGCCTCCCATGGATCCCACCATCTGGAGCAGGCTGCCCTGCAATCTGTTGGAGTTCATCTTAGCACTCCTCCCTCTCAAGACGTTGTTGGCCTTCCGACGCATTTGCTAGCACTTCAACTCCCTCCTCGTCCACCCACCTTCCTCTCCTAGACCAAAGCCCACATCTTCTCCTCTCCCATCCTCCACCCCACCCTCTCTTCCCCCTCTACGATGCCTCGCTAGACAATTGGCGCACCTTAGCCCTCCCCCTCCCCCTCCCCCTTGCCTCACGGCCTCTCCTCCCTAACTCATCTCCACCTCCGGTGGCCTCCTCTGCTTTGCCCTCCCCAGCTTGTTCCTCTTCTAGTATCAGATTCTGATGTAGTCGCTAGAACGGCGGTGACTATTTGCCTTTGAAGTTGAGGAAAGAGAAGAAGGGAATAAAGAAGACCTCGACCTAGTTTGGATCCAAGACCCAAACAACCTCCATCTCTGCGGTAGCAGCAGTGTCAGACAAGAGAGAAGCCACCATCTAATACTTAACACTCTGCTGCCTGTCAAGGCCAGCATTGTAAGACCAGGCAGGAGGTTGGGGGCCGGTTGAGATCTAGCTGGTGGTCAAGCATGCCGAGGTTGAATCGGTGGGGAAGATCGTACCTATAGACCTTGAGGGGAGGAAGAGAAGCGTTGCAAAGATGGGAAGGACAAAGGAAGCAAGATTGGCTCTGGGATGATGTGCGCCGATGAGAAGAGAGAGAAAGATGAAGGCAGCGATAAGAGCTATGCATGTCATTGCTAAGCCAGTCGTGCCCCAATATCAGGTGCACATTGTTGTTAGAGGAGCAACTGTAAATTAGTTGGCAATTTAGCTAGGGGTACTTTCGTCAGCAAAAACTCAATTCTGAGTGTCTGACAACGGCTGGTGAGGCTGGGGCACTATTTTGGAGTTGGGATGTAAATTTTGGGCACGGATTTAGGAAAATCCAAACATTGGGTACTAACTTGGAATAAACCCTTTAATCAATTATCTATTTTCTTGCCTTGCTAACCTTCAGCAACCAAAAAATGAAAGATATGAATTCGATTTTTTTCCTTGGGTGTTTGTTGTGAGATAAAATAGATCTTAAAAAGAAGGAAACTAAGGGTTTGTAAAATGGGGGTAACGATATTAGTAATATAGGGGTGATGTCAACCATAAATTGAATTAAGGCAAAATAAATAAACTTTTTTTAAAAAATATTGGTAATAATATAGAAAAGTAGGGTAGTTTGGACTTTGGAATAGTTAAATGACACATCAACATAAAAAGGAGAATGAGTAGAGCTTTATTCATTTTTCACTCTACAACAAACACAAGGCAAAAATATATAATGATGCAAACCCTGTATGATCAAAAGTATCCACAACAGTGTTGAAGGCTTGGAAATAATATGATCTCATTCTAAATGGATTTGAATCTCCCAAAAAAACCTCCTCTCCTGGACAGCTCAGTTATTAAATGCTTTACCATTATTTTTGTATATTATCCATAAATTGTATGAACAGGGACCTTAATCAAGGATTGATCACTTTGAAAGGGGGTTTTGCATCGAGTTTGTCATCCTCTCCTTCTTGCATGAGTTTTTGATTGGGCTACATTATTAGCTATATGGTTTTTGAGTTGCCATGTTGTATAGACTGTCTGGATTTTCTTAACTATGTTATTTCTGCTTTTACAATGTCCTGCCTTTGCTTCGTTGGTAAACCTTCCCTCCATGTTTTTGCTTGTGTTTGTGAAGCAGTCATTTTGCTGTCACCCTCTGGAGTCAGTGCAATGATGCTTGATGCCTGGATTCCCCTAGGCCAAAACACAGATTAGATCAAATGGGGTACTTGCCTGTCCTCATTTTACAAAGCTAGCTTCATGGTTTTCACACAAATGACTTCAATAATTGTTCTGATCATAACCTTAAATATCTGCCTGTAAGCTCTCTGTTTTATTGTTGAAGCACTCAGGTCAGTATCTTTCTTTCTTCTTTTTTCTCTTTTGTTATTTTAGAGGATTTAGGATTTACAATTGATTCCAATGAGTTAAAATTGTTGGATTTGCTGCTGAGTACTTAATTTCTTTACTCTTGCCAATTTCGTTTTATTCTTTTTTATAATAATCAGGGATTGTTTGTGGTAAAAAGTAAAAATTTTAAAAAAAATACCCGCCCCACATGGTATTTGATCCTAATGCAAAATATGCAATGACCATATGAGGTCAATCAAAGCATCTTACCTTTTCACTATGGTAGAAACTGTAGTGTCGTTTTCCTCTACTCTGTCTGTATTGCCCGCGTTAATGTAGTCATTTTTGAAGTGACAGGCAAGGTTGTTGAAAGCAAATAAGAAGAAAAAGAAAAGCTATGACTGGAAAGGCAAAGCCCAAGAAGCACACTGCAAAAGAGATAGCAACAAAAGTAGATGCTGCCACTACCAACAGAGGTGGTGGGAAGGCAGGTCTAGCTGATCGGTCTGGTGTGGAAAAGGGCGGCCATGCCAAGCTTGAATGCCCTCACTGCAAGATCACTGCGCCTGATGTGAAATCGATGCAGATCCACCATGATTCAAAGCACCCCAAGATCCCCTTTGATGAGTCGAAGCTTAACAATCTACATGCTAGTCGTGTTGCTGATCCTGCTAAGCCTCGTCCTGGAGTCCGTGGCAGTTTCAAGAAGTAAAATAATAATCTAGTATTTGGGTTTGGGTTACTGGCATGGATAGAGGACTGCTCATGAGAAATGGCTTGTTTGTTGCTATCTCTTTTGTGTTTATATATGGGGTGCCTATGTCTGATGTCTGTTTTAGCCACCATACAATCATCATTATGATGCTGTAATCTCTAGCTTGAACTTGTTCTATTAGATAAGTCTTTTTTCCTTTAACATTTCTCTCACTACCTTTTATTTGACATTGTTCTTTCTAGGATTTTTTTGTATTTTTTTCTCATTAATAGAATTGATGGCCAAGTTGCCATCAATACTACTAACTTTGGACAAGGCTGAGGCAGCTCCACTCCATCAAAAAGGCTATGAACGCTTGGTAGCTCGAAAAAAAACCCTGTTCTCATTTTTATTATTGTTGTGAAATGCAATTATGTCTACAACTCTAATATATTTATAACTATTGTTAATCTCATCTATTTTATTTTTAGTTATTATTTCCATCCTATGACATTATTAACCTAGAATTATCAAAGAACGTAAAAAGGCAACAATCGGTCTCAAGTGCAACCTAGTGCCTCGGAACTTTGCAATCCCCTAAACCTCTTATCGATTGACCGTGCACCAACAACTTGGTGTCAGAGCATCACCTTCCACTGAAATATCCACATTGTCGAGGGATTAAAAAGAAAACTCGCCAGAAACAAAAGCATAGGACAAAAGGGATGCAAACTTTCTAATCATGTTTGTTAACTTTGTGAAAAATGTATACCATCTTCAGTGGAAATTCTCAACAATCGTCTAACATATCATTAGATACAGAACATTCATGTCAAGTCAAAATTAAAACAACAGATGAGCATGCTCATGATGCCCAATAAATCAGCTGATGGAGCCTTTTAGTAACCATGATCAAAATGAGGCCGAGCATCTGTCTAAGTGATGAGCCCTGTCTGTAGCATCAAGTAAATTCCAAAAGGCTGCAGAAAGGGAACTGGCGTCAGTATGTCAGGAAGATAGCGCACTCAAGAAAAGCATGAGGATGATCTGTGTTGACATGTACTACCTCCCAGAAGCTCAAATTCATGTGGGAGGACTGTAGCGAAGATGCTGCTCATAAAAGCCGATCAGCTGCCATTAGAGAGAGAGAGAGAGGTAAAAACAAAGGAAAACAAGCAAATTTAAATTTATATTACTGTCTTAAGTGGGTTTATCAGGGAGGCAGAAAGCAACTAAAGATAGTGGGTCGCACCAGCAGTGGATTGTTAGCCTTCAGAAATTTGTTATCAACCACCACTTCCTTCCCATCAGACCTATAAACCAAAATAACTTCAATACACAAATTCCGAGAAATAATCAAAATTTTCATTACAGTATTCATCTCCTTTGTATTGATTTAAGAGTTGCTCAAATAAGCTGAGATATTCACATCTCTTGAAAAGAGTATCTGTTTTGTTCAACATATATACCAGCACTGTTCTTGGCCAGTTTTTTCTGGCACTTTGATTTATGGACAACTATTGAGCAAATATGCTTCAGCAAACTCTCCTCCTCAATGACCCCAGAAAGGTTTATAGACAGGGCAAGCAGGCTAGACCAATGATCTCCCCACAGGAGATGAATGCTTGGCTCAAGGAAACCACCATTCAAAATGATGTTAGAAAGGTTTTTAGACAGGTGAAAAACCTCCTCATTGCTTTCTCAATAGAAAAGGCGACTGTTTCAGTCCTCTAATTGATGAAAACAATTGCTCCTTCACTAGGAAAGTGTGAACCATTAGGCTCTTTGGATATTTTCATACTAAAATACACACATATGAACGTGTGCATGTGCCCATAAAACCACAGAAACAACAACTACCACATGCAGACAGGATAGCCTCATATATATCCCCATCATGCGATCATCTACCAATCTTTTTTAACATCAGTTTGAGGAAAGCAACAAGGTCATCATGTGAAAAGGAAATAACATATGAAATGCACAAGATTTCATCACCAAATATGCTGCTACGTGCAGAACAATCATAAAAAGGACTGGGTGCAAAATGAGGTGGGTTCCCAAAAACAAACAACTCAACCCCAGCAGAGCTTGATTAGGTTTTTCTGAATTTTGGGGTGAAATAGTTAAGGGTGGGCAGAAACCAATTTTCAATATAGAATTGGATGAAGTTTAGGCTTTGGACAACCTGGCTCAAATTTTCATCTCAAATGTATTTGACGGTGACCACACTACATGTTAAGGGCATATCCTGTGCAAAAGGCTCTCACTAAGACAGTCTAGGGAGGGCAAGATGTATGCAGCCATAACTTTTTAATTTTAACTCAAACCTGCACCATCAAAGATACCAGCGAAGAGCCTTACCATCACACTAGGTGACACCCTCAACTACATTACATGTATACATATCTATAAGACTTTTTTTACCTCTTTTTTTTTATTATTTTATTCACTTAAAAAGTTCAAAAAATCTTTGCTCCAAGCCCTTAAGAGCCCTAAGAAATAATTAAAATGATGAAGAAAAGAAAGGTCGATGCACCTTCTTTTCTAGATACATGGTATATAATTGATGTTAGGCGAGTCATAAAATATGCATCAAAATAAGAAATGGATGATGAATATCCAAGATTGAGTCATCTAAACTGGGCTTTTACCATATTTCAAGAATTTTCGTAAAGCCACATATTATTTCAATTTTAATAGGATTTTTATAAGGGTACTATGGATAATAAAGACATAAATTTAGTTTAGTGAATGTGACCTCTTTACCAAAAGTGAATCATAGCCCTCAACTCCTATTGCATATAACAATTTCAAAGGATGAACACATGCCTTTC
Organism: Pouteria campechiana; assembly: GCA_036873735.1. Classification (NCBI taxonomy): domain Eukaryota; kingdom Viridiplantae; phylum Streptophyta; class Magnoliopsida; order Ericales; family Sapotaceae; genus Pouteria; species Pouteria campechiana. The sequence continues at coordinate 16,577 of JAYJMB010001227.1, forward strand.
ATGCCTGTCAACAAGTCACCCCATTAATGCCCTAATGACCTCCTTTCAAGCTGTTGTTGAAAAAGATTAAAAAGACACTAAAGAGATGCCGCAGTTTATACTGCCAATTGGTAAAATGCAAATTATTTAAATTTTTGGATCCATTATATGCATTAATTGATCTCAAAACATCTAATTTTTTTTTATATCGAGCGAAAGGAATAAACGTTGACATAGAAAATAAAAGCAACAATACTCATCCAAACAATTAATAATTAAATAAAATACTATATAATTATAATCTTTTAATTTAAAGAATATTATTACAATAAGTCACAAACATGCAATTAATCATATTCATAGTTTAGATCACCAATATATTTTTCCTACTAATAAAAAAATGTAAACAATGTCACTATGCGCCAAATCTCAATCTCACATATTTAACTACAATCATAGACCTTTAAATCGTAGATACATAGATATTTGAGTTGCTCTATAGTGGATCAAATTATGAAGATCGACATATAAAATAATTTGAGATGGTCTAGTGTAGGTGGGCCACTTCTGTTTACATAAAACCTAAATAGACTATGGTTCAGAAATAGCATCCACGTTGTGCACGTGCAATTTCCAAACATGATAATGTGCACATAGGTCTATTTTTTTCATCAAGTGGAGCAAGGTTAAGATGAACCAAGCATGCTATGCACACACACGCACATGCATGCAATTTCCAAACATGACAACGTGCATGAAAGAAGTAAAATTTGAATCAAATGGGTTGTATGATGGAGCAGTTTTCTTTCCTAAATCTCCCTCTAGAGCTGGGATCACAGATAGCACTTCCTCTTACTGTCAATTGATAAAAAATTTAGATCTTATATGCATATTATCATGTTTGAAAATTGCAATCTTGCAAAGCTTACTTGGTAGATCATAACCTTACCTTAGGTAGGCCCTTTCTTTTGAACAAAGGTAGCACAACTACACTAGACATCCCAAATTATTTTGTATGTCAATCTTCTGATTAGGCCCACCATAGAAAAGCTTAGTTGTCCACATATCCACCACATAAAATAAAGGTCCAACATTGAAATGAAATATGCTAAGATGAGGATTTGGCGCCTTTTGTGGTTCATTATAATAATATTTTATCAATTAAAAGATCATAATCATAGAGTATTTAACTATTAATTGTTTGGATTAGAACTACTGCAATATTTTATATATCAATCTTTATTTTGTTAACGACCTATTAAAAGTTTTCAAATTTTTTGAGATCAACCCCTGCACGTAATGGATCCATAATTTCAATATTGGGACCACTGATTAATGGCCTATGACATGAAATCAAACATGAATGTTGTGATGATAATATAAACCATGTTGTCCCTTCATTGCTTTTATCTCCGTCAACAGCAACATGTAAGAGTATCCATAGGGCAATAATGAAGTAGCCTTTTGAAAGGCACATGTTCATCATTGGAAAGTACTCTATGAGACAAAAAGAGTTGACCACATTATTGCATCTGCTTCCCCCTTTTCTCACATATGTCACTATCGTGAGTTAATGCCTTAGGCTTATTTTCCTTTTTGCTTATTAAAGAGGGGTATTAATTCAGTGAAGTCAGCTCTGTTGAAATTTTGAGCGAGCCTTTCCGTTTTTGGCCCATTATGTTTTTTAAGGAAATGTAAGCTAATTATCATCTTTAGCACCACCTATTTAGCTAAAAACTTAAATATCATTTTAGTAAGGGACTCATGTAAGCTACAAATTTGAAATTGTTTCATAATGAATATGAACTTGTTAAAATCATCTCCTTGCCCAAAGGATTCACAAGTATATAATAAAACATATATACATTTCACATTATTATTCTTATATGGATACATTATTTTTGAATAATTAGTAGTTAGGTAATCGAAAATGGCTTCACTTAATCTCTTTCTTCATTTCAACAAACCTGAATTTGGATTGGTTACACTTTTTTTATTATCCAAGGTCCGAACTTTTGTTCCCCTACAGCATGTGATCATCCGAACAGTTAACAAAACATAAACTAGAATAAGAACAGAAGTTCCCCTTTCAAATGTCTAAACAGCCCCTTAGATTTAAGCTTCGTTTGGCCACGCGTTCTGGAGGGTGGAAAGCGCTTTCACCGAACGGAACACACTTCTAAGGTATTTGGCAAGAAATTTCAAAGCACTTTGTTATACCACAAAAACTAAAATAGTGCGTTTTGGGATAAGCATAAATTTTCTACTTCTCCATGGGCTTATTGCGTTAAGACAATATTACCCCTCTTCCTCTCTTTTAAAAATAATATCACAAGTATATAAAATCATATTCAATATTTAAATACAATGTAAATATTGTCATTCATCAAAGTTTCAATTACTTTTTAACTAATAGCAAAAATAATTTGAATTTTTTATAATATTTTAATTTTTTACCATGGTAATTAATTTTTAATATGAACAAGGTGCATAATATTATTTCTTTATTTATATTTGAACGTTTATTTTTAACTGATAAGCAATAAATCTCATATATATATATATATTCAAACAAATATTTTATAAGTTTAAATTATTTAAAAAATATATATTATGAACCCCTTTTCTCCACAGAATGAGATTATATCTATTTAGTGTGTAGCTTAGATTCTACGTAAAAAAATTATCACAACTTAAATTCTTGTATATATATATAATTTTATTATACATGTATATTAATATTAAAAATATCAAGTATTTTCCTTCTACTAACCTAACAATGTATATTGAATATATTTTATTATTAACACTTATTTTAAATCTTTAAATTTAATCTGCATATTATATTATTTTCATAATTCTTTTGAAGATAACTAGTGATAGAGTTAAAGCATAAATTTGTCTTTTTTTGTTATTTACATAATAAAAGTACTTTCATCATATTATAACCAAACAAATATCTAATGCCAAAAGTACTTTTACTTCAAGTACTTACATTCACAACAGGGCCAAATGGAGCCTTATTCAACTAGGCTCCATTGAGAATGAGAAAAAAAGGGTGAAAATGTTTTCCACCCTTTTCCACACCTTTCAATGTGATTTGAAATCTTAACACCAAACAACCCTACTTTTTTCCACTGCTACTTATATTTCATATCTTTTCATACAAAAAGCCTAACTATTTTGTCTTTATTGACTTTATTTCTAGTCATTACCCTTATAACATCACATCATTCCTTTGTTTTTCTGTTACTTTTTCATATTCCCCTTGTTCCCATCTGTTTTCCCCATTCCCAAATGGACAATTGTACAACCTTTTAGTTCTACTACTTCCCTTTCAAAGATCCAGTTTCATATTTAGCTTTTGACATTTTATCAGTCAAAACTGTCTTATCTATAAATAGTCAAATAAAATATGGCAGAAGGCCTCTTCTTGCAAAAGCCCCATTATTCACCATTAGTAAGCACTCAGTGTCAACAGTTGTTGTAACCCTATTGTCCCTATATTGGTTGGCAATTCATTAGGCTCTATGTCACTGAGATGCTAATTATGCCAATCTCCACCAACTGTCAAGTCATTTGCAACCTATTCATGAAATGTTGTGGAGGACAACCATCTCTAGGGATATTCTATGCCGCCATTAATACTAGTAGGAATGTGCTCCTTGTATGCTTTTCAAGCTCATAGTATGCAGGTATCTTCTAATGACAGAACACCCTTTGACAAGGAGGAGAATGTCATTAATCAAGAGTCTTAGACAATGACCTTCAATACCTCTGGCTAAGCAAGGACCGGTGATAATTTTTAGCAGTAAATATTTACTATAGGAACAAACTATTTGAGAAGTCCTAGAAAATCTATGTAATAGTAAATGTTTACCATAGGAACAAACTATTTGAGAAGTCCTAGAAGTCCTAGAAAATCTATGTAGAAAGTAAGGCCAAGTAAAAGCAAAATTTTAGTATTAGTTATGATGATCAGAGAAATTTTCCAAAAGACAAATCATAGATGTTATGGGGCAAGATGGGAATTGTCTTCTTTTTATTAAATAGACTATATAATATGGATGATACATCAAGCTTGATGTATATAGCTTATAAGGTGTACTTACCTTTTCTACTAGCATATACTTAGAGTTAGACACATTGATTCATGACATAGTCACTTAACCAATGGCATGTTGCATGTGGTAACCAATGACATGTTGCCATGTGTTAAGGTAGTTAGGGAAGTAAAACTAACCAATGGCATTTGCCATGTGCTAAGTTAGTTAGAGAGGAACTAATAAATGGCATGTTGCCATGTGGTCAGGTCATCAGAGCAGTGTTACTAGCCTACCCTCTATAAAAGGAGTAGAGCAATGAAGATCAACAGCTATGATCTTTGCAAGAAGAGCAAGCTGCCAAATTCAAGCCACGACCTAGAATTGGTAGGTTTGCTTTTAGCAAGAGGACAACAATGGATATTAGGTCTACCGGCTGGTGCAGACATGAATTCAGCAAGAAAATCAGATCATCACCCACCTTGATCAGTAGCTGACTCATCACATTGCCCAAATCAGTGCACCAAGGGTCGTCTGTCTGTCTGCAAGGGAGTCGCTATCGATCCAAGATCACCTAGAGTAATGGGCCCAAATTAGGTACAGTAATTGAGATTCTTGCACAGAAGGAATTCCAATCGACCCCAGCCACCAAATTGGTTGTAGACACCTGCGGCTGGAATTGCTGTAGGTGGGGGCACATTCATAAGGCCAAGCTAAATGATTTGGATTGATCAAGCCAGCATATCAATGGACCAAAATCAAATCAAATTGGGATCATGTGCCCACCAACAACTATGAAAACAAGGCATTTGAAAACTCTATTGAACAAAATAGTATTGTATGCCATCTCCACCATTCAAACTGCAGGCTATGCTGTGACAAGCTACTGTTGTCACAAAATACCATATCAATCATGAATAAACCAATATCTCATGGCTTACTCTGTAGCAATCAACTAAAAAAATATCCAAAATGGGGGCAAAAGCAAACTTGATCCCTATGCCCTCAACTAGACTCTGTCGCCCATGAAGAGTGTCGCACTACATCATGATACCTTTTTAAACAAAGGTTAAGCACTAAGTGACAACAGATAAACCACGGAACCTATCCCCTTCATTTCTGGCTCATGCAATTATTACCCAACATCTACCATCAATTTTAAAATATTAAAAAGATACCAAAAAGAAAAACGTAAAAAAAAAAAGGAAGCATCATAATGCAAGAATCGTTATAAAAATGCTCTGAATCACGTAAAGGAAGACAAGATACAACAAAGAAACAAGCATTTCCGAGCAAACTCAAAGCCCATGGAAGCATCATAATGCCAAAATGAAAATATAATAATAATAATAATAATCTCAAACAAAGACGACTATTAGTACCATCCCTCCCATCTCATTTTACCATTTTCCTTCCATTTGTCTATTTGAGAATCTGGAAAAGGAGTGGAAAAAGCAGGAAAAAGTGAAATCTAGAAAAATGGAGGAAAAGAAAACAGAATGATTTTGACAAGATAGGTGATAATGATTGAAAATAAATTGAATATGATGATATAAATAAGCTTTTTAGATTAAAAAAAAAACAAGGGGTGATGATCAGAAATATTAGAAATAACACAAAAAAATAGAATTATTATAATATGTGAGGACAAGAAAAATGTCACAAAAACTAAAATTAGATGGGGATAGGAGGAAATGGTATTGACTCCTCTTTTCCTCATTCCCAAATAGGTCCAACATTCATTCGTTCTGATAAGATGTTAGAATTACAGGTTAACACTGATGATATAATTGGTTGAAGATAAATATCCTAATTGAAGAAACTTCTCATATCAATGCATCCCATAACTCGCTCCATTTAATGTAGGCTAAATCACAGGGGACAGTGTATCACGACCCCTAAGACCTGACCTTTAGTTTCATAGATTTTCTTTTATTTGCCTACACCTTTCAGCACTGTTTCATGTTTGCGAATTGTACCCAATTAATGGATAATATAAAATGCACACAACTTATTAGCCAAGAAAGAAGCAAAGAGTTATTACAAACTAAGAAAACAACATGAAATCATATTATGAGAGAAAATTGGAGAAAATAAGGAATCAAAACTAATATTTTAGGGAAAAACCTTGGTGCATATGCATGGGCTTTCAAGGGTATACCACTTACTATGGCATCAAATTTTCAAACCATTCATGTTTATTTAGAAAACAAAAAAGGTGTTATAGGCCATAAGCATTGTTTTGTATGATAAGGCCAACCTAAGTTTTATAACATCGCTTTACTTTTGGTTCTCTCAAGAGGAGAGACTATATTTGTTATTTTTAATCTATGATGTAACTTTTAGTTAAGCAAAATTGGAAATTTAATAATCAACAGGATGCTGTCGAGTCTTATTCTCAAACAGACACTGTGTTAGCTTGGAGATGCAGTGAAGAAGTCCTACCATTGATCATGCACAATTCGGATGCCCTACTACAGATCATGCCCGAATTGGACTCAATGCACATAAGATCCACCTCATCCAAGATGTTTACAGCAGCATGTTTGCCATGTGATCCACAAATTAGGCTATTAAGCTAGGGGTGCTACTTGGGTTGGGTTGAACCTGAACCTGACTGACTCGGCCCTGAAAATTTTAGGGTTATGGTTTTGTATTTTTAATTTAGGTTTTAAAATTAGGGTTGCTCCCGACCTGATATATAAATAGGTTGGGTTAGGTATGAGTGGAACCCAAAACCAAATTTATATGAATTTTTAATTTTTATTTAATATGTTTGAGAGTATATTAAACAACAGTATTAATTAATTTCAGCCTGACATATCTTGAATTCAAGCCCAAAATAAATCTAATAAACTAATTCTAAGTCTAAATTTTAAGTTAGATTTCAAACTCAACCTTAACAAGGATATTTGAAGTTTTGAACAATTAAATCAAGATTAGATTGAACAAACACTAAGTTTGTTCAACTTTGGTTTGACTCGTTGCATTCCCAAGAATACACTCAAGCCTTAATGGAAAATCAATTTCATTAACTAACTGAATAACTATACATGAACCTTTAACTAAAAGACAGCTTTAACCGAATAGATATTGCTTGTTTTAATAGGTGCTTAACTTGTTAGGTTTTCATATTTTATACTTTGTTTAAAATAAATTATACATTTATAGAAATTTGAAGTGAAAATTGTTAGCAACTTCAATTTCAATTCAAAATTTAACCCAAATTTCAACCTGAACCTAACCACTAGAATTAGGTTTAGGGTTGAGATTTTAGAAATAGGGTTAGGATTGACTCCAACCCCACCAAACCCAACCTGAGTTGCACCCCTGCATTGAGCACCATGACCAAACTGAATTATGTGTAGAATAGAGTTTAGAGGGTTTTCTCTGGTACTAACACTCCAAGACTAAATGCAGTTGATCAGTTACTTCAAGACAAGTAAAAACTATAACAAAAGACTATTGGTAAACTTCTTTCTTGGGTCACATGATCAAAGCATATTTGAATTAGAGCACCATCAATGTTTATAATCAAATAAAAACAGTTAACATGCCTATCATCATCATTGTCATCATGTAATTTTTTTCCTTAATGCCTCGTTGTTTTTGTGTAAAAGTGGTATAAAAGCCCTTTATACTTCTCTTACTTCAAAAGACACTTTTCCTCCATCCAAACAAGATAAACGCCCTTTCTTCCTGCATTTCTTTTCCATTGTTACTCCTATTTTTTTCATATCCACCCGAATATTTTCTACAAAAAAGCTTATCTTTTTATTTATTTAATCCTACCTTTTTCCACAGTCAATTGTATTTTTTTCCTATTGTAATCGTTTATTTCATATTCATTTCATTACCTTGCTAACATCACCCATTTTATCTCTGTATCTCCTTTACACCAAACCAAACTGGTTAAAAAAATTGGTATCAGCTCCATAAATCTGATCACAACATTCTACTCTATGTTGGAAAATTGCCTCTGATAGGTCATGTAACTCCAGCACTTTCTATCTCCATACAAATTGGAAAAGTAAAAAACCACATTCAGCTGTCTTTTTCTCTAAAATTCATCAGTTCATTTAAATATCATATTCAGCATTTTTTCTTAATTCCATGTGATTAGTTAGATAATAATGTCTTATGAATTACAACCAAGAACATTTCCTCCACATAAGAACATTTCCCCACTGGATATGGAGATCTAAAAGATGATATCTCTCTAACAAAGCATCAAGGCAAGTTTATCCTCTTTTTTAAAATATTATTATTGTTTTTCTAATGGCAGAATAAGGTGGAAGGCTCCCACTAGTTTGCTGGAATAGATGTTATTCAAATAAAAAGGAAAAATGCAAGAAGTCAAAGATTGTTCTTGTTCGCACCTCAAAGCCATGAATGTTACTGACACATCTTGCACATTGTTTGATATGGAAGCAGAGTAACCAATAGGTCTTATAAGTTTTATAATGCCAAGTGGAATCCTGGAATCATCCAGCTTGTTTCTATCACCTGCTTCATCACCCACTGATTCAACATCTTCAATTCCCAACAATTCACCTCTATTTTCATTCCTCGCGGCTGTGTTCTGGGCATCATCCTGATCACATGAAGCCAGATCCTGTTTAAACCTCCTCACGGAACCAGATTTCCTCTTCTTGGCCCCAGTGAAACGACTTTTCTGAGCAGACTGTGTGCATTCAACCTTTGAATGACCATCTGTAGAACCATCTTCTTCAGAAGGCCTGCTATCAAGAAAAAGGATCGAGATGTTCCCAGAATTGTCTTCCATGCAGCCAGTTCGCTGATGCTCATTGCAATTAGCATCCACATCATTCATTCTTTTCTTTTGCCCACTTTCTAGGCTGCCTGCAGATCCATTCTCATTCCAACGGCGCTGGTCTCCTCCTATCTTGCAACTATTGTTATTTGCATGCTCCTCTTCACCGTCCTTTTCCACATCCACCTTGTCTGCTGCAATATTTTCTGCTCCACATCCATTGGCGGGAATGGGTCTACTGGGAGTGTGCGGGAGCAGAGAATCCCCTTCCAACTTGCTGCTATTGCGCTTCTTCTTGGATTGAATCTGCAGGCCCCCAGACTTGCGCCTCCGCTTCCGCGAGGATTTGGAGGCCCTGATGCTTTACACCATAACGAAGAATGTAGCGTCATAAGAGCAAATGAAGCGCCAAGGAGAACAGAAACCATAAGGATACAAACACATAGAGATAGCAAACAAGCTCAAACCTTTCTTCAAAGGCTTCAATGATATCAGCGCAAGATTGGAGATTCTCCAAGGGCTCCCAAGTGTTAGCCGTCTCCGGCCAGTTGCGCCTGCATGCCACGAACAAACACCACATCAGCGTACTAAGCAATGATGAAACTGACCATCGAATTCGAGGCAAAACCTGCAGATTCACGGAAGGAAGGAGGAATTCCTCACCATTTGATAAGATACTGAAGTTGACCCTTTGATGTTACCCCGCGCAACGACCATCATCGGAAAGCACAGACTACTTGTGAAAAACAGAAAGATGCACATAAAAGCAGCGAGTGAGAGAGCAGAAGTGGCGATTTCTACCTTGCGGACTCTTTTCTTCCGTACGTCTTCGATCTCGTAAAAACCCTCGTCGAGCTTTGGCCGATCGTCGGATTCTTGGACGGCAGCGCTGCCGCCCTCCCCCCCGCCTCCTTCCTCTTCCTCTTCTTCTTCTTCTTCTTCCTCCTCTCCATTTTCGTCCTCGTGCTTGGAAGACGCAGCAGCTGCGGCTTCGCTCTTTGTCTTCCCTCCTCCCTTCATCCCCACACCACCTGAGCCGAGCCGAGCCGAGCTGAGCGGAAGTCTCTCTCAGTTTCGCTCGCTTTCTCTCCCTCCCTCCCTCCCTCCAACTTGAATTTTGCCAGTAAAATTCAAAAATTAAAAAAAAAATGTTGCCCTAAATTCATACATAGCCTCATAAATGGCATTTACCGAGAGATTGCACGTTGTCGGCGCGCGTCGCTTCGGAAGACGAAATGACACGTGGCTCTGATCTGAGACAGTCATCAGGGACCTTGCTTCAATGGTTCTTTTTCGAATAAAGCATTCGCTTCAGAGGATGTTAGCAAATTTTTGGACGTGGATCAGAGAATTTTGAAGAAATTACGATTATTATGATTTGATGGAATATTTTGCTGTTGTAATTTGTTCGTTATTTCTATAATCCCATCTCACTTACTTTACTTTTCATAGTACATTAGATTTTTCCATGATGGGCGCCGCTAAATGCAATCAATGGAAAAGAGGCTTAAATGCCGGTGGCAATAACGATAATGATAACACTGGTAGCGATGAATTAAAAAAATTAAAGTTGTCGTGGTTAAAGAACTTTTATTGGATATGACCCCATTTCAGACTATATGAATCTATTATTTCTACTTTAGATTCAGGTGCTTGTCTGTTACTCTACATAATCTAATCTTCATACTCTCTTTGATTGTAAGTTCTTTTTTTTCATTTGGTTAATTCTTTTCCTTTCTTGACCCAAGCATTCGTATCCATTTATTTTCTCCCCTTATTTCAAAGCATTCTTGAGTTGCTTCTGTAATCTCTATAGCAGGTTGTGAATCTTTGATTGGTTTTCTATACATGGCCTTTGAGGCTTTCCCTAGAATTTGCAATTCATTTTGTTTGGTTATGTGAGTGAGAATTAAATGATTTTAGTGTTCCTTTATTTTTCTCTTTCCTTTTTGACCCCAATTTAAGGTTATTTTTCTTTGGAGCCTTTGATTTCTCCATATGAAACATTTGAATAGAAGTTGGTTTGAGCTATCTTTTGACTTCAAAACGAGCATCATACATCACGTAGGCTACTTGCTTCGATTGCTAAGACAATGCACAAAATCCCATTGAATTACCATTCTCCATTTTCTTCTTCATTGGAAAACCCTCCTCGTCTCCATCTCCCTCTCAGTCCTCATCTCTCCAACCCGCGATTGTTTCGACCATTCTTGCAGGCGTCCCAGTAGAGGCTCCCTTACCCCAGGTTGCTTCAGTTGCTCTGCCTAAGAGATAGTTTTAATCTGGTACCTATTGAATGTCCTTGAGTTTCAAATAAGCATAGCTGGGAGGTAAACGCTTTGCTCCATTCGGTTGCTTTGGTTCTTAACAAATGGTATCTAATCTTCATGCAATTAGAATTTCCATATGAGAATGATATTTAAGTTTGTTTGCGTGCATGTCATATATCCAATTTAGTATGATTTGTTAGTTTTGTGGAGAGATGAGAGAGATGGGTGTTGGGGTTTGCATCTGTCCTCCACTAGTTTGAGGATTGCACAATTTTCCACTAGCTTGAATTCCATTTTCATGTGTTGGGAATTATGCTTGTGCATTAGAAATCAAGACTTTGAATTCTAATTACATTTTTCTTTCAAAATTCAAGTAATTAAACCATCCTAAAAGACTTTGCATTCTAGGTGCACATGTTTAAATTATCATAATTTTATGAGGCACATGAAATATAGTGCACCTGGGGAGCAACGTAATTCGTACCATGGATGTGGTGGCTTGAACTTGTGGGTTCAGCCTACTTTTGCTAATAAGCACATTCCCATAACAATTTAGACAATGATAATGATCATTGTGGCAATAGCCAAGATGCCAAGTATCCATGGATTTCAAGAAAGAAAAGCTTACTTAGTTTCCTATTCAATCATACACTAGTCGCTTATTTCAACATCTGAATTATGCGCATCACACCATTAGACAATAACACTGCATGATTGCAATTGATTTCTCATTCGTACACCACTGAAAATAATAGAACCGGTGAAATGACCCAAAACAAAATTGCTAATCGTGCATACTTTGCAACTATGTATCTTTTCGCTAGGCCATGCTAAGCTGGTATAAAACTCTTAAGCCCGATAATATTCTAAAATTCCAAGCATAGAAGCTATAGCTATGTCTCTAACTACCTTGACTTGAACTGAGCTAGCTATTCTATAAGTTCTTCATAAGTGATTATATGGATTGTTACTGCAAATGATCACTTTTGTGCCTGTCATTTAATTTCACATTATGAAACATGAATTCTAGCTGGATTTGTTGCTTAGAAAAGTAAAGATACTTAGGTATAACTCTATTGTGGCATCCTCTTGTTTAGCTTGATAGTGAACTTGAATGTTCATAAAAATAGCATTGACTCATTAACATAAAATTGGTGTCTACGAGGGTATTTAGGGATGATTTGCTTAGGACTTCTATAGATTGTGGATATTTAATTCCATATCCCTCATGTGGTTGTTGTGCATGTAGGAATAAGGGCCAGCACAACTTGGTTGTTGCAATGGATAATCATGACATCAAGAACATAATGACAGAAATTGGAGTTAGATCATCCCCCAAAGTTTGTGCACCCATTGCAATGATCCTATCTTCAAAAGTAGCAGATGCATGCAAGCTCATATTGAGAAAGGAGTTTATCTCTCAAGAGTCTCCTTGGGAGTTTTATAATTCATATGCAAGGCTAGCTTAGTTTAGTATATGTTGGGGTCAAGTGCGTATACTCCACTCTAATGGTGAAGTAGTGTGGAGGCATTTTGTTTATTCTAGGGATGGGAGGAAACTAAAGGCGACAGTTGGGCACGACATAGGTGCATGCTCTAGTGATCAAAAGAGGCATCGATTGTCCGCTCGAGTTAGATGCACCACCCATTCAGATATCTAACTTAAGGGTACAACATGATGCATCACACACTTTTATGAGCCACATACACATACCCTGGCTACAGAAGCAGAAACCATGTTCCTGAGATCCCATGGATGGTTGGGGTCTGGTGACCTCAAGTTGTTGGCTAACTACAACAATGCTTGTGTTGGTCCTAATAGAGCATATAGGCTATTACGGGAGACTGTTAAAGGGTACAGTGTCACATTCACTTGGAAAGACATGAAAACTGCAATGGGCCATCGTCATTTAAGATTGTTGAGGTATGATTCCAACTTAATGTTGCGATATATTTAGGGGAGGTAAGAGAAAGACCCTAACTTCTATATGGTCCTAAAGAAGAAGAATGATGAAGGTCAACATATATTTTGGATAGATGGCCAATTAAAGATGTTATGTGTTTTAACACCACATACAAAATAAATAGATACATGATTCCATTAGTGCCTTTTGTGGGATTAAACCATTATAAACAAATGATAGTGATGGTCAAATTATAATTCCTCACAAATACACAAGTATATAGCCGTATAGTGTGCAAAGTAAGGATCAATCCCATGGAGAACTGTCAAACTGATTCAATTATGTCTAGTTACTAAAACTAAGTTGTCCTAAATCAACAAGATAGATTAAAGACTAAATAATTAAAAGTGTAATATAAGATAACGAAAAATAATGACAGTAAATAACATAAAAGATAATTCAAGTTGTAAGAGTCTGGAGATCTGACTTCACCACTTAATGAAAATCAGTGTTGTTGAGATGTTGGTATCAATTCAGCATATTGGAATCGTTCTATCCACTATATGATTACTACCATTAGGCATCCAAGTATAAATTGAGTATTTTCTCTCATTCCAATTACCTATGTTGTGTAATGTAATTGAAATTGAAAGCTCATGAAAATCAGAAAAACTTTAATGAACCAAGTAGAATAGTTTAACATATGACATCTATCTTAACCATCTACTCATTCATTCAAAAGAGCACAGTACATGGTTTAGCATATGATGTCTACCTTAACTCTATACTCAAAGACAATTAAGTTAATCCACAAAATTGGTGATCAAACAATTAATTAAATTAGATGATTGCATTATATATAATAAATGAAATAAGATAATATTGAATTAATAAACCAACAATCTCTATTAACAATGAATATCAAGGAGGGCTACATCATTGCCCTAAAAAAAATTTAGTTCATAATAAAAATAGAAATAAAACTTTTTAAAATATGCATGATTATAGAATTCGAAATCTTTCTCTTGTTCCCTTGCTTCTCTTCTTGTACTAAATCGTGTTCTTCTTAAAAAAAAACTTTTCCTAAACTCTGTTTTGGCCATCTTTAAATAACTAAAGTAGTAGGATTTTAGAAGAACTCCTCAATGAATTTCAATTCCTTTATGCATTTCAATTCCCTTACGCACAAAGATCCTCTTCTAATAATAACTTTATTTTTTCACACAAAAAGATAGCTTCCATGCATAAAATAAAAGTTCCAAAATAAATAGAATTATTTTATAACTAGTTTTCAAAGATGCCTTTTGAAAATTGGAATGGCTTATGCATTCCAAACTTCAGAAAATTTCAGCAACTTGCACCAAAGAATTTGCTTCTAAAGATAACTCAAATAATTGCAAGTGTTGATTATTATGGGACACAATTCCTAAAGATACATTACTAATTTGTAAAATTATAGTTTGGACAACAATATCATATTCAACGTATCTGAAATTTTCATATTTCACACTTCTATTTCATCCAAAAATTGTTTTCTGCATTTTCTGAACTTTCTGCATTCTAAACTTTTTCTCAAACAAAGCTACAGACAAAGTAGCCTTGCTATAGATGAATCTACTTTATATATCGTTAGTTTACAGATAAAGTTCTACTTCCTATAATTCGTCTTAGACAAATCCACTTGGTCTATGGTTAGTTTACAGACAAAAATTCTACTATCTACAGATGAATCTTTACTTACTATAGACAAAGTAGTTATGCAACAGTTTCAGTGTTCTGATCACAACTTTCTCATTTGAACTCAAAATTGCACAATTCTTTTTGCATTGAAAATATAAATTTAGGGTCTACAACTTTCATATTGATACTTTTTCTGAATCATCCATATTCTATGATTCATGGTCCCTCAAAGTGACGCCTTCAATCAGATGAAGTAGTAGACGAATGTGAAGCTCTAGAGATAGTTACACTATTTTAGCCATAACTTTCTCATATAAACTTAGAATCATATTATTCTTAATGTATTGAAAATCTAAGAACAAATGCTAAAACTTCCATGTTAAAAATATGTTCCTAATATGCATCCATCAGTCCCATAAATTATTTTAAAGTAACATCTTTTGTAATCTTCAGTTTCATTTTACAAAATTTTATGTTTGTAACAAAACAAACTCTATTAAGTACAATACTTACTTAATTGAAAATATAAACCACTAAAAATACATTAAAAGATGATATTAAACATGTGAATTTAGATATAAAAATCTGATATATTATAAGCTTATCAGATAGCTTTTGGTTGTGGCTTAATATGTTATGAGACAACTGAATCATCCGTATGGCTCTTCCAAGCCTTCAAAGATGCAATGAGTGGTATCTCACCTTAAGCCATAATAACAAACCAGAATCTTCCAATAAAGATGGCTATTGCAGAGTTGTTTCCCTCTGTAATCCATAAGTATTGTTTGTGACATATACTTTAGAAGGTACCAGAGAAATTAGGGCACCTATATAGAGAGCACTCTGGATTTGAACATGAACTTCATAAAGATATCTACAATAAAGCAAGCATCATGGATTTTGAAGCCAATTGGTCCAAGTTTTTTAGAAAATATGGGTTAGTAAAATACTCTTGGTTGGGACAATTATATGAGCAATGCTATAGGTGGGCAACTGTGTATCACAAGTGTAGTAGATTTTATCACATGTGCACAAACCAGAGGAGTAAAATCTTTCATTCCTTCACGGATAATTACACTAGTCAACATACATTTCTACTTGAATTTGTGCAATAATTTGAGCATGCCATCACATACGAACTATTAAATGAGTTAGAGGCTAATAAAAAGTCTTGAGAGGTCACAAAGGATCATAAGACTTCATTTCCAATGAAGAAGTAATTATTTGATTTGTATAATATGACCAACTATCTTGATTTGCAAGATGAGCTATAAGAGAGTACCTTGTGTGAAGTTGCACAACTCACCCAAGACTTGGATAGGCATGTCCTCGAGATTATCCATCTCGAAGATGAGTATGAGAGGCGATTATTCAAATATGATGTCATAAAGAATAATGGAAGAGACAAGGGTTGTGTGTCAGCATTTGTCTGTAGTGTTTAAGCATTTCAACATATCCAATTTCCCTCAATTCTCTATACTTTGTCAAATGTTAAGAGATCCACGGTGAGGCATTGACCTCTCACCATTGTCTAGTTAAGAAATGATAGTAACAATAATGGATAAAGTCACATCCGCATTATGCTTGATCCAATCACTTGTGCTTTCGAATAAGCGTTTGGCTTACCAAGTATGTGTGGGCAAAAGAAAGCTTTGAGATGACTTGCAAGAGATGGTGCGTGTACATGCTAATTTAGATACAACAACACCTAAAAATGTTGAATGAGTAACTAAGGGTTGAATGGTTGGACCGGTAAGTAAGTACACATGCATACCCAACCCAAGTGTTACAACAAGTAAGAGTTGCCCAAAGCATATGACACGATGGCTTGGATTTTCGAGAACATGAAATGTAAGAAGCACGTAGATGAGGCACTAAACCATATTCCACTCCAAATGGGCCCCTACAACTACACTATCTTTTTTTGTGGACATTTGTATGTTACCAATGTAGTTTTCTTTCTTTAATGAAATAAGAATATCATCGTTGCTTGAACAT
>JAYJMB010001227.1:33324-49073 GCA_036873735.1 Pouteria campechiana
TATGTGGGATATATTTCATAGCTTTCCATAGGCATAATTAGGCAATTTGTTTTTGGATTGTTAGGGCATGCTATTCTCCTCTATCCTTTACTAACCAACTCTCTCATTGTCTATCATCATATGACCATAAAAGAAGAGAGCATGGGGAAGAGGCTTTGCGTCCTTAGTTCCAAGCTACCTCTCATACTCTCACAATATCCCATAAAGCATTCTTGTTCGATGTGGCGCCTAACCAAGTTGATACATAAGCTTATAGTACAATAGGTGGATGTAATCTGCAAAGTTGGCTTTGGTGGTTTTCTCTTCCTCAAAGCTACGACATTGTGACTAAGTCTTATACGATGGCTTGTTGCATAGTGAGATGCTTCGCATGGAGTCTTTGTCCTAGGTGGGAGGGAGGCACCGATCACCTAAAGGGAAGTCCAATTGATACTTGGATTGAACATCGACAGTCAGCGTGTCAGTTCATGTGCAACAAATAACAAGATTGCAAAACTACGGAGTGCACTTGGCTTGATAGATGCAAGATAGATTACAGTTAAACCATTTGAGACAATTATAAATAGGAGTACATCTGATGTGTTGTTCCAAAAGGCATTGCTTGCTTCTTTCCTGCGCCTTAGCCGTTATGGGAAGATGATGTCTATGACATCAGGAGGTGTTGGGATGTTGCACGAGGGGCTCATGTGTTGGACATATTGAAAGCTATCATGACATACTACAACAGTGGTGATTGGCAGATTCTAGGATGTTGCTCTACACTTTTGTAGGGATTGAAATCTTATTTTTTGATTTATTTTGAACTATAGCAACTTACTAAATGGATTATTGGTAATTGTGTCTAATTTTGGTACTATTAGTGTGCAACCCAAGCAATATTGGGCATATCTCGAGGTATGCAGGCACTCCCCCTGCTTTAGGTGTGGGATGATGGTGTTTTCATACTAGCCTCATTTCATGCTTTTTGCTTATGTCTACTCTTTGCCTAAGTTTTCATTACAGAAATATTTGCTGAAATAACTGAATGGGTGGAAAGGGTTGCATACCACTCCAATGCGCTTGAGCTTGTAGGTCATGGATCTTTTAGAGATGGTAAGGGACACAGTTCATTAAGGAAGATGACCAGCCCAAATGCTAGACAAGGCAAGGCAGGAGAAACAATGGAGACAAAGGTTAGCGACACAGGGCTAGAAACGCATAGCTAGGATGATTTATCTACATATCCTATATATGTTTGATCCATTTAAAACATATGCTACATAAGAACATTGGTTCTAGGACACTTAGTTCGATAGTTGAATCATTGCTCACTACATCCTTGTAGAAGGGCTTACCACCCTTGCTGGCTATATATTATGATCTTAGGTTGTGTTGCAACTGACTTAATCTAGCATCAAATTACTAATCCCATATTCATATTGTTATGGCTTTAATGCTCAAGCGATGAGCCCCTACATCTACAGGCAGATAGGTCTTTCTGTTGAAAGTTCCTTTGTGTTCGCACGTCAATGCTATGCTGTCAAATCCTGAAGATATCTTTACTAGTGAATTTAAGGTGGAGATGATGACCATCCAAAAGATCATTTGGGACATTTTTCAAAAACAACATCTAGAGTTGATAGTCGAACTATCGGTATGCCCTTAATGTAGTCATTGCCCTAAGGTTTTCTGTGATACAACTGTTCTATTGAAATATTTTTTTGATTGGGGTGACTTCCTCTAATGTGCTTTTGGCAAGTCTATAAGATGTTGCATGAAGATTTCAAGTTCCACATTAAGCACCTTACGTCCCAAGTAGAGGTGAATGGGTTAATCTCTTACCAACTCCTAAATGTGTTGTCTTGCTATAAGTGGTTTTTGCAATGGGGGTTTTGCTTGTTGGCACTTACAGAGAACAATCGATGGCTACAAGCATAACTGCACAATGGCATCAACGCCGAATTTGTGAGTGTTATTTTCTATAACTTGATAAAGAGACTTGCCCTGATTACCCTATTCATTTCGAAGACGCTTAGCAAGTGTGCCACTCTTCTAATTGAATAACTTGTATAAGCCATCGTGGGGGTGAGTGATGCCGACACTAAAGATGCTACCGATATTAAGTGTGTGTGCAAGAAGGGGAGTTAGATCCAGGTGAGCGGAACCAGGGTAATCCAATAGAGGCTAGGCCTCAAGATGATGATGGGGTGCATGCATGTGGAGTGACCCAATACAGGGCGTAGGAGGTTGCTTTCAAGACATGTGAAAACCCCTTACTAGCCATTGCCTAGAAGAAAGCGGACCGCGCAAGGCACCAAGATTACCATTTTTGCTACTGGCATGGATGCACCACTGAAGATTAACAAAGCCTCTAAGTCCTTACATTTTTTACCATTTCATGGAATTGTACATAAAATTGGTGATATGTGCAGTATGAGAAAGCTTATAGGCATTGCACTAGAATAAACCAGGAACTACGCAACCTTATGGACTATGATGTTGCAATTCTAGCTTATGCATTTTAAGTAAGTGAGTTGAAATGATGGGCACATATATGCATGTACCCATTCTTGTCATTGAAATGTGCAAGCTAAATCTAAGTGATAATCTTGTCTATATTCCCTGACAAGGAGATATTGTTTGAGGTAGGCACAATCAACATTTCGCGCAGAGTGTTCAGATCAATAGCACCAGGGGAGTAACTTTCCATAATGGTATGAAAGGTCCCCAACATGAGATACGATGGTCTATGAATGCAGTAGTGGATGCAACAATGAATAAAATAATTAAGCTTTTCGTGTCTTTACAACTAATGGATGCGTAAATATATTTGCAGATGAGAGACCAATAGGCTTGCGATGTTGGTATCGTTCGCTAGTACCTAAACTTAATTTTTGTGGTAGGCCACTCTCTATATCTCTTTTGTCTATTGTGTGTCTCAATGCTCATCGCTTGAGCAACATTGAGATTTTGATTGGAGTGTTTTTTTTTTTTTTTGCACTAAATGTTGAGCCATGCAAGCACCAAACTCTCCTATACACCCCCCTCCTTTGACTTGCCTATCAGCAACTTAGCGTGGGTGCGTGCTAAACTATTTATATACCATGTTAGGCAAAGCCTTACCAATACAAGCAAGATTGAGTCAAGTGACTAATGTTTTCTCATTTTTTGCACGCAAGTGTGCATACTAGTCTATAGTGGTAGGCATTGGATGATATTCGCTGTGGACTTGGTAAGCCAAAGGATTTACTTTCTCAACTCATTTCATGCAGAGCTACCATCCTCACATCTCAATTATGTTCCAACCCTCATATGGTTCACATTTATGCCTATGATGAGTTTCTTATGTCGGGTATTTCTTGTGTGGGCAATAATTATGTTGTGGACATGTAGGTGATAGCATTGGATCTGATCTTTGATGTCATGGGTGATGGAAGGGACTTTGCCTCATTTGAAGTGGTGGTGCTAGATATGGTATCACAACTAGTCAATGGGTAATAACTTTTAGTAAAATAAGTATTATGCAATATTTTCCCAATTGATTTATGAGAAACCTTTCAAATTTTGATGTATTGGGTTAGTTATGGCATATGTGTGATCTGCAATGCAAGCTAAGCTACTTTACAAGAGAGGGCTCACTTGTTTACGACCCGATAAGGGACCATGCCACCATAATGTAATGCTATGTTTGGTTGAGTAAGCAGAAGCCTGAAGGATGACTGATGATGACATGCAGTTGCTTATTTTCTAGGTGGATATTGACATACATTGCATGGATATAGCTGCTATATTCTCTAGCACAAGGAAAACAGCGTTGGGGAAGATGTTTCAAAGAAGGCAACTATAGGTAACATACCTAGGCTTTTGAGTAATACACGCAATAGCTAATGATTGCATTGGTTGAACTTTGGAATGTATGTTGGTTCCACAGGTGGTGTTGGTGTCATAACCATGATCTAGCTGCGATCTTAGTGATAAGTATTCATCATGGGTACCTTCACAATCAGGCTAACTCACACAACGACAACAAGTTTTTGGGTCAAGCCTTGGCAGGACAGAGCAACCTAGAGTTGTTTCCTCATTAAAGGAGTGCTTAAGACATGGAAGACCTAGCCTGGATTTGTCCAGGAGCTAACTTTGATTTTTATCTTTGTATATGTACATTAACATGTGTTTGCAAGGTAGATATTTTCCCTTGCATGGGATGTGTAAAGCGTATGGAGGACTCCCTATACAATTAAATTATTGCTATAGTGTATTTAACTCTACATTAGCATGGTATCGTATGTAAGGTCTAACACTTTCAACGATGACACTAGTGTCTAGCCTGGCCAATTCCCTAATGAAATATACATACATGACAACAAAATAAATTCACTAGTTCACTCTACAAATATGCATCTCACGCATCTCATTGAACTAACAAATAGGCTGGGTTATATTATTTACCTAAAGTAGTATTATTTTATTATCAGCCAGCTAAATAAATCTAGATTTTTATATACGCATAAATGAAAAGAGGTAGAAATAACATGGGAGTTTCAACACTCCCATGGATTACAATTGATTTCTTTAGATATTGTAAAGCATCTTTGTTAATACCACCTTGACGGTTGAGCCATGGCTATCGAGTGGAGTGAAATTGATTATTCATACATGCTTAGGTTATTGTTTATCATCATGCTGCGTTGACATATATCCCACATTCAATGCATGTGCTCATATGCTATAACTTGCATTTCATGGCCTAGGGAAATTTATGAGAGAAATGAATAACCATCTATTTGCCTTGGTGAAAATTAGATTTTGCCAACGAAGCTTCAGAAATATAAATAATCATGGACTGACACTAACGATCTGAATGCTAGCTAAAAATACGCACCTTCAGAGGATGTGGACCATACAAATTGGTATGTGCATCGCGCTGCATCGAGTCTGTTGGGCAATGGAGAGCCCATGAAGTTCACTCACAAAGAATGTCGAAAGCTTTCTTTAGAAAGCCAAGGTAATGACCCCACACATATTGGCCCCAGTGGAAGCTCCTTGAGAGTCCCATTCGCACAAGGATTAACATATTATTTGTTTAATTGCTATTGGTGCATGACCAAAAACACAACTTGAAACTGAGAACACAAGTCATGGAGATTTAGCCCTTTCAGGAATTGATAGAGGTAAGTTTTGAGGAACAACGATTAGGTGGGATTCATGGCCTACAAGGGTCGATGGAGACTCTCATAGTGTCCATTCCAAGAAAATAATGCTTTCTTTGTACGTTGCAAAGCTGAAGGTGGCATGATTTGCATCAATCATGGAGCAACGTAACCGAGTTGAGGGGGCTACCATGGGCATGGAGAACTGGTCGTTGGTGCAGCATAGTGGTGGTGCCCTATCATAGTTGTGGATGACACAGGTGAGGTCTAGATGGCGTGTCAATGCACACACTGTGCACATAGATCATGGGGCTAGATGCTCATTTGGTTCATGCTAAGTTAAGGTAGGCCCACAAACTCAACTACTCTCCACCACCATGCATGTTTCTTTCTTGACTATCTATGCCTATCAAATGTATGGAGGGTTTCTCATTGACCATCATGTTAAGATTCACTTGCAATACACTCCCCCACAAGCCAATGAGCTGTTGGTAGTGAAGTGGGCTCTTTACCACTCTGTGGACACTATGGTCTAGTGGTATTACTTTATGGCCTCTGTTCACTAACCCCTTGTTCGACTCTCTGTAAGGG
The DNA here is from genome assembly GCA_036873735.1 of Pouteria campechiana. Taxonomy (NCBI): domain Eukaryota; kingdom Viridiplantae; phylum Streptophyta; class Magnoliopsida; order Ericales; family Sapotaceae; genus Pouteria; species Pouteria campechiana. Next base: position 39,045 of record JAYJMB010001227.1, read on the forward strand.
GGGTGAGCCATGTAAACTCAGATTCTGAGTGGTTTGTTGCCTAGATACTCATAGGGAATTATTGTTTAACTTCAAGTTTGTGGCCTTAACCCGGGAGAGATTTTCAATACTAATGCCTGAGGTAGTAGTGCACAAGGATGTATGCTTTATAGACATCGAACTCTTATTAGGTTTGTTAAGCACTCCCTTATAATAACCTAAGTATAACCACTCTTGTTATACAACATTTATAAAGGTGGTGGATGCGTATGGCGTGCTCTTGAACAAAAGACAAAGAAACTCTTCAGATAATGTTAGTAGACATTGCTTTTGTACAATAGTTGGCATAAGTGCCTTCTTTTAGTCCTTAATTATTTTTTAGACACATCAGGTTAGCCCAATGGTAGTAACATGTTGTTCCCTCAGTGCCTGGCACTCAGAGGCCGTTGCCCTGACCTCACCATAGAACTTATAGAGAGCATCATTGGGTATAGGGTTCTCAACTCAAAGTGGGTGGGTATATTTTCAAGTCTAACTAACCCATTGCGCATTTTTTTCAGTTGTCTTCTCTCTTATTAAAGTTTACTCATCATCTCAATTGTTCCTACCCTTGAGCATTGACATCCACCACTGGGTGATTTACACCGTTGATCTCCCATGTATGACAAATTTTTTTCTTAACTTGTGCCATATTGAACATAAGCAACGCCGTAACCAAACGTATCAATGGATGGTGAGCATGTTAGGTGACTCATTAACATTGCTACTCTCGAGATCTTCGACTCACTCTTGTCATGTTGTCGATCACGCTCACATACAGTTGATGTTCTTGTGAAAGATGTTATAATTTCTCAATGATGACAAGGATGTACATATGTTTATAATGAACACGGATGACCTTATGCCATAGTGCAAAAGGTGGGTTTGGGCGGTTGTATGTTGCATGGCCAGTCTGCTAATGAGCTATAATCATTAACCTATTGCTAGCTTGCAAGTATGATTGTGGTGTCCATGCGATGGCATATGTTGAGCAATATACTAGGCTAGAAACACTGGCGTATGGAGCAATGAGTTTTTTGATCCCTCTAATGTACATTCTAAGCCAAGAGACCGCAACATGAGCATAAATTGCTAGTGTCCCTTTTCATATCTTTGTTGCTTGTTCTCGCAGTTGCTTTCTCTTGAATGCTTCCTCTTGATCTCAATGTTCTATGGTTAGGGCCTCGGGGACTATATCTGAAAGTTCATTGCCACAAAGATCCTAACGGATAGTCTTAATCTGTGAACCACTTCTAATGTTCAGTGAGTTGGGCAGTGGTTAAAATAAGTAGAAGTGAACTCTTTTGGATGCTATAGAAGACATTAGTAGTGGACTCTGGTCACAAATCACTGCCATGGCACATTGGGTATGATTTTATTTTATTTTTTTTGCCTTTTAGGATTTGTAGCAGCGGGCTTTGTCATCATGGAAGGATGTGTGAAGACAAGAACATTCTATATTATCCCAATTAAATTGCATAATGCAGTCAAGTCGAAATGAGGGGCTATTTCTTAGGCCATGTAGCATCTTTAATAAAAGAAAAATTAACATGCGAGCACTTTAATACCTATACATATATATATGTGTGTGAGGAGAACAATATGATTTCTAAATTCATATTGGTAAAATTGGTGTCTATACCTTCTAGTCACTGCCTGTAAATCCCACGCTAGTGGTGACTCTTCGCAAAGAAATTGGTACAACATAATTAAAGAAAAGGGAATGAAGCATTTGATTATAGTTGTGTTAAATGAGAAGTATCCTTGTTGGAAGAGCGCCTAAGGTACACTCCGTTATGGAGGGAGAGTTGGGCAAAGTTTCCATGGTGAGCTATCCATCCCGATGGCCCTACAAACCTTTAGAGCAACCCTTCGCATGCATCAAGGGCTAGACTCGAAGTGGGGCAATCACGTGGGATCTATGGTGGTGTGGTGGAGATGGTTGTGTGATGCAATCATAATAATGAGGCCACATACACCATGATAGTGCATCTACTAATCAAGCAAATCCTACTTGGGTTGAACATGTGAAACCATCTTGTGTTTATTAAAAAATTTATGTTATCCTTTTTCGCAACATGACACTGCAAACATAAACCCAAAACAACGTTAAACTCACTGTTCACATGGCCATGCTTTGGAAGGTTTACCTATCTTGTCGAAGCATTGAATTTTAGTACTAGTCTCATCTACCCCTACTTGGTTCGGGGTGATTAAAGAGATAAACACCCTTTTCATGCATTTTTGCTTAATTTTTTGGTTAATTCCATGATGGTAAATAATTTCTTTCAAAATGTTTAGTTAGGACTGATGATGATGCTTTTGTTGAGTCCTGTAGGAACGCTTAACCCAAAATTGGAGGGGTGAATTGGATTTATAAAAATTTTCTACTCAACCTTTATAAGATTAATTTTCCTTTTTCATGCTTATGTGTTATGCAATGATAAATAATAAAGAAGTAAGGTGCAAGGAAAGTATGCAATAATAAAGCAATAAGGTACTAGGAAAGTAAATCAATCATAATCAGTATATAAGCAATGCAATCTTTATAATGGTTTGGGCAACCTCCCTATTTCACTCTCTTTATGTTCTCATATACTATGCAATTATAGAATAAATTATAAAATAATAAAGTGAAAGAAAGTAACTCAATCAAACACATACATAGACAACACAAATTTTATAATAGTTTGAGCAACCATCCTACTCTACTCTTCCAAGAGTACAAACACCTTGTGCCTTGGGTTCCACTATACCTCATATAATGGAATACATTATGGTTTTTTTGAGCTCACCAGAAAAGCACTGGTTTCAAAGGTCACTAGCAAACTTGATAGTTTTTCAGACCTTACCATCAACTCATAATTTAGTTTCCCAAGCTCACCAAAAACTCACTAGTTTCGAAAATTACCAGCAAACTTGATGGTTTTCCTGGAGCTCACCAAAAAACTCATGCAATGTGGTTTTCCTGAGCTTATCACAAACTCTCTGGTTTTCAAGTTAACTAGAAAACTTATACACTTTTACATAGTACTTCATTGAAGCATTGAGGAAGTCTTGATCTTATAATAGCTCCTTATAATATAAAAGATCTTCCCATTGTGTGATGAAGAAGATGACCTTTAAGATTTTGAAAGTTGAAGCTCTTGAATAAATATTGGAAGGTTTAAGCTTTTGGGTAAGTGTGGAAGGATTTGTGGAAGCTTTAAGCCTTTTTTGAAGATATTCCTTCACCCTTTTTTTCTTCTTATCTTTTTAATCATCCCAAATCATCTCCTTAAGTAGCTCTTCAAGAATTTGATTGTTGGAGAGGAATGGGCTGCATTGGGTACATGAACAAGAGCAGTATTAAATGAAGAAGACCATTGTGAATTCTTCCATTGGAGTGCATTACTTCCAATTTGTTTTGAGTTGTTGTAACATCATTCTTTAATAGAGAAGAGAGAGAGAGAGAGAGAATCAGCTTATTGTGAAAAATGTTCTTCTCATGACTTGACTTGTCATGACTGGAAACTCTATAGCGTCGTTTATTGTTGAAATTGGTGACTAGATGATTTTGCTCACTAAAAGCATGAGCACTGATGTCATTTTGATACTTCAGATTAATTGCTAGTTATATAACAATTAACATCGGACAACGACACAACTTTCAATTGTATGCATTTTTTTGGATTAATCTCGGATGAATTCTTTCTTTAGTATATGCTTGTCGGACAAACTTTTCTTCTCTTTGGCATTTGTCCAAAGTTAATATCGAATAATTGTTTGAACCATTACTTTGACCAAAGTTAGTTTTAGATAAACTTTGCTTTAGCCATCGACATTTTTTCGTTTTGCTTTGTCTGAGGCTTGCTTTTTTCTATTGCATTTGTTCGAGGTTTCTGCCTTAAATCTTTGGATGAAGTTCATTCATTCTGTTTTGTCCCATGCTTCATCCCATTTACCCAAGGTAAGTTTCAGATGAGCTTATTGAATCATTACTTTGTCCAAAGTTGTCTGTTGTAAGCAGGTTTCTGTTGTTGCTTTGCATTTGTCCGTGAGGATCTTCCTCTTATTATTATAGACAAAGACAAACTTCTTGTAGCTTGTCTTAAAGCCTTTTGTTTTTTTTTTCTTCTTCATTATGAAGTGCGATCTTCATATTTTCAGTAGCATAATCTTTTTGAAATGTAGTAGATGGTTAAGATAGTTGATTGTGGTTCTGCACTTAGAAATTTTTGCACTTGCTACATTGTTAGTTTTCAAATGCATCATTTAATCAGAATGTATTTATCCTCATATAATTTTTACATATTGTGGAGCAAGGATAATAGACATTTATATTTAGGCATATAATATGATGACTCAATAAAATGTAGTGCAAACATGCGATTCAACACACATACATTCTAAGCATATTAGTATAAATTATGTCTTAATTATAAGTTTTGTTATCATTAAAATTATATAAAATAATCCTAACAGCTTTGTCTAATAGGGGGATGCCACACCAGTTTTGCATAAGAGTTTTCAACTTCTAAGTTCCTTCTTCCCTCAGAGTCAGGAATGCGCGCTAATATTTTGATACCTATCCTGTTTTGTTAAAATTATGTTATATATATTATCGAATGTTTAAAAAATTACCAAACTGAAACATCTAAATGGGCAAGATAAAGTAAGAAGTAAATCAAGTATCGGTGGATTGACGAAAACCACAATTTGACCAAGTTTCATGCTCTTAGAACTCACTAAATCTTCATAGTAATAAAATGTATATCCAACTAATGAAATTAAATGCATAGTTCCATGTGGGTCAGCATAGTTCTTTATAGCTTAATATTTTAGTTCATTCCAAATATTTTAGACAGCCTAATCTAGAGTTAGCGCACCAAAGTGTTGCACTTTAGGAATAGATGTATGCAATAAAATTCATTGATTTTGATAGAAATATTTATTATTGTGTATTTAATATAATAATTTCTCATGCACATATTTATTTCTATTTAGCACCTTTAACAGAATTGTTTTTTAAAAAATATCATGATAGGTACATTGTTAGCTTTTCTTGCACTTAATAGTGAAAATAATAGGAGTGTAAATTGGGTTGGTTCATACTAGGTTGAGGTTGTCCCAACCTTAACCCTATTTATAAAAATTTCTACCCAACCCTACATATAAGGCGGGTCAGGTCGACCTTGTCCAAATCCCTATATTTTATTATGTGGGTTGATTTTGGATTTAGTTTAGGTCAATAAAATGAGTCGATAATTCGGGTGAATTTAATAGAAGGTTCAAATTGTTTCAGCCTTGCAGAAGAGGTTGCGTGTCATAGCCCATACCATTCAACCAGCTAAGCATGAATAAATAAGTGACATATAAAAGTCACATATACATATGAATAATAGTAAACTAATCATTGGTCCAACCATTGAGATATTAAGCCAGATTTCTTAAATAAGCAGACAGGTGTGCTGCAATGGATTATGATCTCCAATACTTTGAGATTTTATTTCAATTTATCTCATCTAAATGAGTGGCATAACTTGGTAAAATAAATATGAAACATGAAATTAAAAATAATGGAAAATAAAGGTAATAAGGTTGGATTGTAAGGCTACAATGAGCAGGAAGATATGGTTAGGGTATTGCGGGGATGCATCCTATTTTTAATATGTATTATTATATGTAGATTGAGTCAGATTTTAAACTAACTAACTATACTTAACCCTATTTAATATTTTGGGCCAATTTTTTTGACCAAACCCAACATTTTCAGTCAAGCATGCTATCCAAAAATAGTACCATACAAGGTTTGGGTCACACTCAGGTTCAGGTCGGCCCGCCTAGATTTGCACCCTTAGAAAATAAACAAGTATTGAATGATGATATAGGGAATTTTATAATTATTTGTCAACTCAAACCTACCTCTATTTTATTATGATTTGAAACCTGATAGTATTATATTCTGATAAGTAGGTTTAGAATTTGGAATAAGTAGAGGATCGACGAATAAGGTCACCATGTTTGTAGCCCTAGACACTGTTGTATAGTTAGTCACACTCAAATATACAATGTGTAGGTATAGTACTATAATGAAGTATTTGAATATAGTGGGATTAAATGGGAGCCATCTATGCTGAAAAAGCACCTGATGTGCACTCCATTAAAGTGGGAGAGTTGGTCAGAGCATCCCTAATGAGGTTTCTATCTTGATGGCCTTGCAAACCTTGAAAAGTACAATTCTCACTAGCTAATCACATGGGTTTCATACTGATTTGCTAAAGATGACTGCTAATGATGCATTTGTCGATGTAGGAGGCTGCCCAGCATTTGTGTGAATCGTCAGAAGAAGAAAACCCTTTTGTGGGGATCCCCACAGTTCTCTTATTTGCAAATAACATATTCTAATGATATCTCTTAAAGAATTACGTAAAAGATCATGCAATGAAAATTACACCTACACTGCGGATTATCTTGGAAATACTACCAATATAGTGTCCTTGTAGCCTTTACGTATGACAAGGTATTGCATAGTTTTAATTTACTTTCAACATGCATGTGTCTTACTCTCCCAATAATGCATGAGAAATTTGTAGAGTAGTTGTACCTAATATGCCATCTTTTGGGCCATGGCTACAATTAGGGTCGCACGTGATTGATTTTAACTCTTTTCCGATCTAAGGTATTCAAATAGTGGGTAAATTCCCCCATATATTAATAAAATGTCATATAAAATGCGAAGATACTTGGTGTATGTTGAAGATAATGGAAATAGAGTCTTTTGAAATTAGACTAATATGCAAATTCAAATTGTCATTTGTATAAAGTTGTCACAGTCAATTATAGGTAATGGAAGGAAAGACTGAATTTGATAGGCTAGGAAATTTGAGAGAGATACAATTTTGAATTTTTCATGCTTCATAACTTTGCGAGTAGGGTCAATCTTTGACTTGATCAGCCATACCTGATGGAAGGATGGGTGAGGTGGCGTTACGATCCACCGAGATTCAATCACTTAAAAGGGCATATTATTTTTTCACTAAAATTCCCTAACAATGGAAAAGAAATCGACTCCGGGCTTTGGGATATGGTAGGATATAAAAGATAACATAAGGGTAGATGTATGAAGTTTATCTTTTTTAGCATTGCCATCAATGGTTTACTAATAGTAGGCAAATTTCAAGAATTTTATAAGCAGTTGAGCAATAAGAAAAAAATAAAAGGGCATAACTCTTGGGGTATATGTAGGTATAAAACATTTCCCTAAGTCTAAGTATAACAAAAAAAACTTCAAGTGTGTAAATAACTAAAGCAAAGCATTTCATATGCATGTATGAATTTTATCATACCTAAAATAATTTAAAACAATTAAGATATGTATGAATTTTGAAGTACTCATGGGTATAAGGTATTGGAGAGAACATAAATTGTCTGTTTCTTATTTTTTATTTTAATAAAGGAATGTCATCTACCTTTTATAATAGTTTGTATGACTTTTAAGCTATTTTAGATGAAAAAATAAATTAAGTGACAATAATTTAGGCAAGTATGGCTAGATATATTACAAATTCATAGTAGTCGGATATATCCATCTACCAAAAAATAACCATATGACTTACTCTCTGCGATTCAATCATCCAAAAGGATATATTATTTTTCTCAAAAATTCCCAAGGAATAAAAAAAGGGTTGTTGGGCTTCAGGATATTGTAGAATATAAAAGATGACATAGAAGTAAATATATTTAATTCATTTTTTTAAACATATCTATCAACTATTTGAGGATAGTAGGAAAATTTCAAGAATTTTATGGGGTCTTTAACTATAAAAAAAATAAAAAATAAAGGTGTATAACTTATGGGATGTATGAAGGTATAAGATATTTTCAAAACTCTAAGCATAATATAAAAAACCTTAGGTGTGTAAGATACTAACACAAAGCATTTCATATATATTTTTTGAATTTTATCCTAACTAAAATAATTTAAAAAATTTAAGATGTCGAAGTACATATGGGTATAAATCATAGTGCCAAAGACTACTATCTATTTATTATTTTTACTTTTAGTAAAGGATTGTCGCCTACCTTTTCCTTTACTTTATATAATTTTTATGCTATTGTATGTAAAGAAAAAAATAAATGGTAATAATTTAGGCAAATACTTGTAGATATATCATAATAATCTTATCTATCCATCTCCAAAAAAATAAACACATGATTAGAAGACTAAGATTCAGTTATTCAAATGGGTATATTATTTTTTGTTGAAGACCTCTAGGGAAGGGGGAAAAAATGCCTTTGGGCTTAAAGATATAATAGGATATACGAAATGAATTAGGAGAAAACATGGCCAATTAAAATTTTTTAGCATGCCCATCAATGGTATGCTGATGATAGGTAATTTTTTGAAATTGTCCGGGTAATTGGACTATTTGAAAAAATTAAAAGGGCAAAACTACCAAGGTATATATATATATATATAAAGAGAGAGAGAGAGAATATTTCCCTACCTATAACCATAGCAGAGAAAAATAATGTGTAAATTAATAAATAAAAATATTTAATATTCATGTATGAGTTTTATCTTACCTAAAATAATTTAAAAAATTTAATGAGAGAGCAAATTTTGGAGTATGAATGGGTATAAGTTACAAGGCAAAAGATGATTGTGTGCTTCTTATTTTTAGTTTTAAGAAAAGAATGTCAGTTGGCCTTTTTCACTACTTTTTATGGTTTTTATACTATTGTAGGAAAGAAATAATAATAATAAAGTAAATGGTAAAAATTTAGGTAGGTATATATAGATATATCAGAGAAGTTGCATTTACATATTTACAAGAAAATAACCACACGACTAATACGACAAGGTTAGGTGGTTCAAAAAGGTATATTATTTTTTGTTGTTTAAAGCACTTTAGAAATATAAAAAAGGCTATTTAATTGTGAGATATAGTAGACTTGGTTTGGGCTAAGAGATGTTTTCATTTTTGTAATAAACTTGTTATTGATTTGTCAACATTATCCATTTATCATAAATTTTGGGAAGCTTTACACATTGTTGGTAAAAATGAAAAAAAGGTAAATCCTTGGGAATATATATGGATGTAAGGTAGTTACCTATTTTGTTTGTAAATGAAAGGTTATGGATGCACAAATTTACTCGATAGAAAGTGAAGGGTAGTGATGCAAGATTTTTTTGTAGTGACAAAATTTGGGAAACAATATATCTACTTCAATCGAAAGAATATCTAGTGTAGGGTACAATGAAGTAATACAACACCTTTAACTATTTTTCTTTTACTAGTACTTCAATGTTGTATCACATACATTAAATTTTTAATATCTATAATAGTACATAACATATTTTGGAATTGAAAAGATGCTAAAAGGAGTGGAAATATGTGGATATAGCTTCCCGTCTAGCTTTCGATTTACCTAGGAAAATTTAGTTTGTATATATATAATTAGTTATTTTAGGCATGTTCGTGTATTTCAAATAATTTAAATAAAAAATTTAAAAATATAAATATTATCATGAATGCTTCTAGCGTTGAAATAAGTGCATGAGGGATCATATGGAATGCATACACAAACAATATTTCAATAAAATTTGTGGTCATGTCATTTGGAATCAGAACCATTCCTACTCTTCTATGCATAAATGTTGTAGTCCATGCTGAATTTTCACTTATCTAGTGGACGTACGAAATGTTTGGTTTTAATACGGTCCACTTCGACAACGGATATTTTTGGTTGTGCTGGTGAGTGTCACGGAGAAGAAGAGTCAAAAGCGAAGCGTGGGAAATGCCAACGATGGATTGGAAGAAGTTGAAATCAAAAGCAAGCGAAGCTAAGCCACGCAGGCAGCCAGCGGAGAAGCAGGAGAAGAAAAGCTGATAAGTAAGCTGGATCCATGTCTAACACAAATGCCTTAGTCAATGGATTGGCTGGAGCAGGCGGAGGCATCATCGCTCAAATCATCACTTATCCTCTGCAAACCGTACTCTCTCTCTCTCTCTCTCTCTCTCTCTC
>JAYJMB010001227.1:49173-61159 GCA_036873735.1 Pouteria campechiana
GGCGGAGGCATCATCGCTCAAATCATCACTTATCCTCTGCAAACCGTACTCTCTCTCTCTCTCTCTCTCTCTCTCTCTATCTCTCTCTCTCTCCCCTCTTCCATTTCCACACCAACCAACATCGATTTCACTTCGGAAAAAACAAAATCATTCTCTTTATCAAAGGTGAATACGCGGCAACAAACGGAGCGAGTTACAAAGAAGAAGCAAAAGGCATTAACTCCAGCAGCAGCAGCTGCTTCTTCCTCGTCCACTACTTCATCTCCTCCTGCTACTGCTCCCTCCACCAAAGGCGGAACCCTTTTCCAAATCCTTCAGGTCTGCTCCCAAGAAAAAAAAAAAAATTCTCTCATTTTTCTTCTGCCACACCGACATCGGTGAGTTATGCTGAGGGAGACCTGTTTATTTTACCGGTGAAAGGTCATAAGAACAGAAGGTTGGGGTGGATTGTATAGCGGGCTTAAGCCTTCGTTATTTGGAACTGCCGCATCTCAGGTCAACACTTCTCCTCCTCCTTCATCCATTGCAATTGTTTAAAGCTGATGACTTGGGTGCATCACATCACGTTCCTCTACCATAATCTTGCGTGTTCCATTTCTTGGTCTTCTGCAGGGAATTTATTACTACTTCTATCAGGTTTTCAAAAACAAGGCAGCTGCTATTGCGGCTGCTCGCAAAAGGCGGGGGCTTGGTGATGGCACGGTTGGCATGTTTTCATGGCTTGTCGTTGCAGCTTTGGCCGGGTAGCAGTCTTTAATTATGGAAAACTATAGTTTGAAGCGTGATGGTTATTTATTTATTGTTATGCCAACCGTTTTATTTAGCCAGTAAACTGAAGTGGGGCAACTAGATGTTCGTGAAATGATGCAAAGATTACTCGGTTTCTTGTAATGGGTACTCTAATGCTGCATCTGGCATTGATTAGATTATTGGACTAAGCATGAAATTGAGGTTGTGGTTAAAGTAGGATTTTTCATTATGGTTGTGTTATTTATGTCATTAGAGAATGTTAGCAAAAATTGTAAAAAACCCCAAGCCATAAAATATTAGTCATTGCTTTTCATTCACATATTAGTTTTGCCACTTCCGTAAGGTTCTTAATTTAGTCTGAGTTTGCTGTTATCAGTTTACATCTGGTTGATGCTTGTTGGCTCGCTAAATATAGTTTATTCTCTGAAATCAGCGATTTTAAAGAGATATGAATGTTTATTTCAACAGTCTTCTGGAACATTCCTCTGAAAGAGCTCTAACTCAGAGCATCTGATTTTGCAGGTCATTGAATGTGTTGCTAACAAATCCTATTTGGGTGCTCGTTACACGTATGCAGGTGTGGATAGGGAAAAAGAGAACATCACAGATTACTTTCTGTTAGGAGCCAAAACCTTATTTTCCTGTCCCTGACAAGGGACTGCTGATTCAGTCCCATCAATTTCATACATGCCAGATTACAAACTCTAATAATCAACCTTTTCCTCTGCCAAACTTTCTATAGCCTTCAAATTCATGATCATCATTATCATAAGCTATTTTCCTGATAAGTCCAGTCAATTACATGGAACTTGTGCCATTCTGGTCAATTTTGGGTTATTTCCTTAGTAAGCTTCAACACTTTCAACGTCTTGTGTAATGATGTTTAGCCATGTTCCTTTATAACCTTCAATAAGGGATGAAAATCAAGCAGCATCTGTATTTGATTTTAAAAGATAAAATCTTAAACCCTAAACTCATTTGGTTTGATCCATGATGTAAAATTTTATGCTTCAACCACTGCACTGCACTGGCTGTTGGCTGGAATCACCATTATGCTCATTTTCTTAAAGATTTTAAGCTCATTTGCTATTTTAGGTCTATGCATTTAGCCAAACAACTTTCACATGATTGTAAATGTGGAAATGCTTTCACGTTGGCATCATTTGATAGCTTCAAAATGAGAATGTTGAGATAGATGCATGGTCAAACAAGAAAAGATAAAATTCAAAATGAAGTAATTCAAGAAAACCTAAAAGTAGAATCAATATATAATAAAATGAGAAAAATTATACTTAGGTGGTTTAGCCATGTCCAAAGAAAGCCAGAAAGGGCACCAATTAGAAGAAATGAATTTATCACAATAGAAGGTTATAAGAGAACTCAAGGAAGGCTGGAAAAAAAATATAGTGGGAGGTTATTAAGAAAGATATGACAAAACTTGAACTTAATGATAATATAACTTAAGATAAAAAAGAATGGTAAAACGGAATCCATGTAGCTGACCTCACATAAGTGGGAAACAACTTTTGATGATGATGATGATGATTTGATAGTTTCAAGGAATTACCATATCTACAAAAGTAGCTTTATACTCACATTGTCTATGAACCATGTCATATATCTTTGTGGATATCAGTGCATGCCATTCCAATAGGAATAGTATATTTGTGCAAGCACTATCCACTAAACTGGCAAAGATATGTGCATGTCTACCAAATGCACCAAGCATTATCCTTATTTGGTCACAAACCCTTTTCCAATCCTCTCAATGTAGAGATGGGCTTATGGAGTTCTAAAAACAAAAACTAGCTCTTGAACTCCTAGATGGCCCTGTTTGAAATTTTAGCTAAGGTTCTATTCCAATGCTTTTGTTTCATAACATCACTCCATTATTGACCAACAATGGTTCATGAGGTGCTTCTCTTAATAGAATTGATATGTTGGTGCTCTTGGAATAGCTTATATTGTGCAGTTGTACTCATTTATCTCTCTGTTGCAGGGAATGTATGGTCTTTATTTCCTTTATGATCACAAATTATTGTTATTTTATTAGATATTCATCATCTTGATAAAAAAGTGTCTTTGTTTCTTGGGTGGATCATGGATGTTCACCATTGTCATCTCTTCTTTTTCTTCCTTTATTTAGACACATACTCAAGCAGAGAACAAAATAATGGAGGCAAAGAGGGAAGCTATTTCGAGGGAAGCTACTGAAAGTAGTTCAACTGATCATGAAGAACTTGAAAACAAGTTGGCGGTGCTTGATTCAACCATGCTGCGCCCATACGGCACACTGCACGCGGTTAGTCTCCATTCGCATTGCCTTTGCCCCATTTAGATGCATGACCTATGTGATTGGGATCAGCATTGAAACCCTAATTTTACCCAAAAGGTGGTCACTTCTAAATATGTGTCAAAGGATAGTCAAAGAAAGTCATTTACGTTAAGCCAGTTAATTTTTAGTTTATTATTATGAGCCCTAATTAAAGCCAAAGGCCAATAATGGGCCAGCGGGCCAATGAAAGATTGAGTCCAGTTAGATAAGTGTTAGTCAGGCTAGAGTCTAATAATGGGTGAGTGGGCCTAAGTTATGATCAAGCCTAGTCCAACAAGATTGAGTCTCTATCTATGCATGTACATATGTATGTACATGTAAGTAAGTACACATGTACATCTAGCAGGGAATTGAAGACCTTAAATTGAGATTAGTTGGCTGGTTTCCCTTGAAAAAAAAAAAAAACAAAAATGAAATCCCTGGATAGGCTGAACCGCCAAAGTCTGAACCTGTCACCATGCTTCTTCTTGGATTGTTGTTCAACCAGACTGAAATGGCCAGTTGAACCAGTGCAACTGGGAACTGGTCAACTGACTGTTGTGGTCTAGTTTGGTTTGATCTAGTGATCTTTTAAATTTTTTTTTTAATATTACCAATCCAATGAAAACTTGTGTTAAGCAATTTAATTTAGCGGTAAAAAGATCTATTCATTTAGATTAAGATCTGATGTTCGAATTTTTAAATTTACATTATATTATTTTTAGAATACATTGAAATGGTCAATTTGGTTGAACTGGCTGGATTGTGAACCGGGCGCTTAGCTGGTTTAACCTTTAGTGCAGTTTTAATAACACTGGCTTCTCATGTCCATCTGTGTATCTCAGTTAATAGGGTACTGAATGTATGTGAATTTTAGTCTAGGTTTGAAGCTCTTGTTGTAACACCCCTAACTCTAGTCAATGTGAAGTATTGTCTGCTTTGGGCTCACAAGATCCCGTTGGCACGCAGAGCCCGCACGGTTTTGCCCATTTTAGGCCCACTCTTTTGGCCCAAAAGGCGCCTCACAATGACTTGCCACAGTTCACATTCGAACCTCTGATCTCAAGTCATATTGGTTTCGAAACCAACTCTGATACCAATTGGATCTGGTGAGCCCAAAGCGGAGAATACTTCACGGTGACTAGAGTTAGGGGTGTTACAAATGGTATCAGAGCCACTTTTTGGCCACTACCATGTGAGCAGATGTAGAGAGCTCACATTGGATGTGTGGTAAAAGAGATCCTGGGAATACCCAAGTCATTGTGAGGCGCCTTTTGGACCAGAAGAGTGGGCCTAAAATGGGCAAAACCGTGCGGGCTCTGCGTGCTAGCAGGATCTGGTGAGCCCAAAGCGGACAATACTTCACAGTGACTAGAGTTAGGGGTATTACAAATGGTATCAGAGCCACTTTCTGGCCACTACCATGTGAGCAGATGTAGCGAGCTCACATTGGATGTGTGGTGAAAGAGATCCTGGGAATACCCAAGTCATTGTGAGGCGCCTTTTAGGCCAGAAGAGTGGGCCTAAAATAGGCAAAACCGTGCGGGCTCTACGTGCTAGCGGGATCTGGTGGGCCCAAAGCGGACAATACTTCATAGTGACTAGAGTTGGGGGTGTTACACTTGTAATGTTATTCTGATGGGTGAATAGGCAGAAAAAAAGAGAGCAAAAGATGGTATGAAAAATCTAGAGCATAACGAAAGACAGTTGAATGTCAATTGTTAATAGTAAATCAATGTTTATGTGCCTAGTCCATTGTTCCTTTTCCATTTAACTTTTCTTTTTGTTATGATGGTGATATTGTGCATTTATTGTTCCTTTCTGTAAGTGAGGGTTGCTAACAATTCCTAGCAAAGTACTATTAACTTTTATTTCTTGATCTTAGAGATAATTTTTTGTGCATGCTAAATTCCTCGAAGACTTACAGGCACAAGAAGTTTATTCTGAGGCAGGCATAACAGGTTTCTGGAAAGGCATTATACCAACTCTTATTATGGTTAGGATACTTCTATGCTGCTATGAAGTTAAATACATTGCCAGGATAGTCAATGGTAAATTTGCTGACACGGCAAGTCATACTTCACTGACAGGTATGCAATCCGTCAATACAATTTATGATTTATGAAAGCTCATTGAAGCACTTGAAGAAAAAGCGTGATGCAAACAAGCATGATATAAAGCCTGTGACTGCTTTGGAGGTACATGATCTAATATGCTGGATGGCTATAATCTAATTGATTGATGGTAGTGTGATTTCCTATCCATGTTCAATTCTTTCCTTTACTCTTTCTGTCTTTTGCATGGACAGGTTTTCTTTCTGGGGGCCGTTGCAAAACTTGGAGCAACTGTTGCAACATACCCATTGCTGGTTGTGAAGGTAAAGTTGGCTCTGAAGCTGCTCTAAGTGCTACCATTCCACCTAAAGATTGATGATTGCACAGATTCTTGTGTGCATGAAGATAATCCAACAACCTGTCCAAACATCTTCACTTCCTAGTGATACAAATATGCCCTTCACTTCAAGTGCAATCTTCTCACTTATGCTAGACAACCCAGCATGCAGTAAGGTTTTCTTGGTAAAATTCAGTGCACAAGTATACAAACAGACCTATGTTGATGGTCAAGATAAGCAAATCTTAAGAAGTTTTGCTTTTTTCTGTTATTTCAGTTCAGATGAATATTTTTGGTGCATTTTAGCTAGGAAGTTTGAGTCACTTTTGTTTTAAATATATAGGAGATCCCAATCATAGCTAATCCCAGAATTTTCATCCCCTTATGCCTGTAATTTTGTTTGTCATCCCAATCATAGCAAAAGCAGAATGTGATTACTTGAACTTGATTGTCCAGTATGGTTCTTGATCTGTGGGCAAAATGTTAGTCTACCACGAACAATTCAATGATCTTGTGAGATGTCTAATTCTATTTATCTAAGTCACAACCGAATAAAGAACTAACATTGTAGAGATGTTAACAGAATGATGATACGAGTCAAAAATAAATGCTGGAACAAAACCTCTGGTATTTTCCTCAAGATGACTTTGAAATTGGAAGGACTTGTTTTTCTGTTGTTGTGGGGGTTTGTTAGAGAGTTTAACAGAAAATTGAAAAGCTACTATTTGAAAGAGGATATGTTGTATGAATGCCCACAACTATGTTTTAATAAGGAACTGATAGCCTATCTCCATATTCTTGGCCTGTGTATGAGAATTAGAAACATGCATGGCATTGAGAAGTGTGGCATTAACATATTATTGGATGAGAATTGCATATACTTGGCAAACAGCAATTTTAAGTTTCAGGTTCTTTTGTTCTTTTCTATTTTTTTTTTTTATAGAAAAGCAAGGGGTGCTCCTGCATTCAATGTTGCATCATTTGCACCCACAAATTCGTCTGTTAATGTTAAGAGAACTGAACCCCTCTCCTTAGTGAAATCAGGAAATAAGATGCTTCAAAAAATAACCCTTCCCTTCCATGTGCAAAAAATTATAAATTACCCAGTGGTACATTCATCTTATTTGCTGTTAAGAAAATGAGTCCTGGAACTTGTGTTGGTTTTTGCTACCCAGCTCTTTAATTGTGAGAGTTGCGCAGAAGTAGTGGGGGGGTTTTTCTATCTTTTGAATGAAATTAAAGCTTTAGCTTCTCAATATCTATTAAAATGAGAAATTGAAAGGCGAACCCTTCTGTTAAGGACAATTTGTGATGTTGCTTAAGGTTGCCTAATCTTGAGTGGTGCTATGCCCTCTTTTATTACCTAGTCTACAACAGGCTTGTGTTGATGCTTTGATAGACTTGTTTACTGTATTCTATTCATCATGCTTGTTGCAAACCTCACTTTGAAAATCTGGTTGCAGTCAAGGCTTCAAGCAAAGCAAGAGATTGGTGAGAACAGTGCATTGAGATACAAAGGTATGATTTTGAGTATGTTATCACCACCATGGGTCATTGTTCCTCTTCTTGAAATGCTTTGCACCATTTTTATTAACTGTCCTCGACATCTCATCACTTGATGGTTGGACAACTTGATTGATTATGCTTAAGGTGAGCTAAGAGAAGTCCTAAATAGAGTTGTGGAGAATTACTTGTTACTTTACAGGAGATGTTACTAAGTTTTAGGAATCATGGGACTTAGCTGTTGCTTTGTAGGAGTTGTTGCTAAGTTCTATGTGATTCGTTGTTATGTACTATTTTGTAAGACTTAGGTTAGTGGGTTGATTGTATATTAAGTTAATTAAATGGTTGACGCAATTAATGATGATCGTCCAATTTATTATTACAATTGTTACTAATTAAATCTTTCTAGCTATTCCATCACTTTTTTTGATCTATAAACTCTTTCATTGAGCCGACATTCCACCTTGTAGATTCAACTAGTTGGATCTTCTGTTCCATTGTAGCATAGACAATCCAGTTTGATAATATGAGGGGTTTTCTTGTCCCATTTGGTCTGCTATCTTGACTGTTTCCTTGGTTCATTCTATTCCGATTAAGTGAGAACTTCTCTAGGGGTTGATTGAAAGAGCTCGCCAAGCCTTTGAGCTCTGGTTGGGTAACAATAAGGAATTATTGCACCTCCTTTCTCATCCTCTCTTTGAGTTGTTAGAACCATTGGTCATCTGTCAAGCCTTTTATACCGAAATATTAGCGCCTTGATGTAAGAATTCTTAGATGAAAAAAGAGATGAAATAGGTAGATTATTTTTAATAATTTTGGTCATAAATTGGATGATCATTAATTGCATCAAGAGTTTAAAAGCCCAATAAATAACTACCCTGCTAACCTTAACTACTACTATCCAAAAACTTAGCAACAACTCTTACAAATTAGTAATTACTTTTCCTTGATTCTCAAGATTTAATACTAGTTCCTATATAAAGTAGCAATTAATTCCTCATGACTCTATTCATGGGTTTTTCACCTTACCATAGTTGGCCAAGTGATCCACTCATCTAGTGGGTGCATTACTGGATGTATAAGAGAAACCATGCATCTCAAAACAATGTGTCATATTGGCATATGTGGCATCACGTGATGTGCAGGGCTCCACATGAATCTGAGATCAGGATACTTCCATGATGAAAGGTTTTGGCGTGCCTCGAATAGACAACCCATGCAAGCAGACCATGTTCTCAGCCTGCCCAAGCATCAGCATGTGGATCAATGGATCCATTCTAAAAGCCACTTTCTATATGCAATGCAAAAGTGCATCCCTTGGCCTTTTTTTGTGAAGGTTTTCTCCTACCTTTTTTAATGACAGTAAGACTGCACTTTGGTGATGAATGTATGACATAACTTGGAGAGGTTGCATGGAGTGGAGGTCAACCCAACCCTAACCTTGTTCATAAACACCTTGACCCAATCTTAACCCTAATTCTATTTGTACATCTCAAACCCAACCCTAACTTTGCAAAAACCTTGATTAAACCTTGAATTATTTTCATCAGTTTTAAATATATGATAGATTTTGGTTTGAGGTGATGTTACCATTAATCAAAGAACAGTTGTACGGGTATAAAGTCATTATTTGGGAAGAGAAGTGATTTGTTTCCTTCTCTGCTATTAAAGTCTGGAAGATTTTTTCAAAAACTCACAAAACAACGTTTTTGAATTTTACTAGCTAAATTCAACATCACTAACGTAAATATTGAAATCAAGTTACATATAATGCTAGTCAATGTAAATCATGACTATGCAAAATTTTGTTGAAATTCATGTTCGCATTGCTGGCAGCCTAAACTTATTTAAAAGATGGGTTTGGTTCCACTCTTCACAATTTCAACCAAAGTTTGACAAAATCAAACCCAATGCTATCAAAGATCATAGCGGGTAGGTCTGGTTCATGTTGAACTCAAACCAAGCTGCCACCTATACATGCAGGGTGATTGTGTGCCTATTTTGGAATTGAAGTTCTGTACATGGGTACTCGTGACATTTTATTGATGTCTACTCTTTTGAAATTTTTATAGGAAATTTTCCCTGCTCTGCTAATCTGTTTATCTTGTTTTTTCAATTTCCCAACATAACTATATTGCTTGATGCTATTGGATAGCGCTGTAATGAGTATAAGGTGGTGTTGCATGGCTTTCATATAGTGTTGAGCGCACAACTTTATGTTCTTGAAATTTAGTATGAATTTGTGTCACTTTTGTCATAGAAGATTTACTGTTCTTTCTTTCCATCAAGTTAAATGGAAAGAAACTGTTAGGTTACGTAGTTTTATTAGTAAGCTTAATGCGATGAGCATCTGGGTATATAGGTGGACATCTCTGACCACTTTGCTTCTATTTTCATTTCTCTACCTCAAAAGTGGCAACCATCATAGTGTCCATTCGATCTTTGTTCTGCAGTATAATAAGGTGTATTTGTGTGTGTGTGTGTGTGTGTGTGTGTGTGTGTGTTTGGTGGGGGTTGGGGGGTGCGCGCATGAGAAGAGTAGAGTGCTACTTATGTTCACTATGGTAACTGACTTTGAGAAGTGCAGGTACATTGGATGCAATCATTAAGATGGTTCGATATGAAGGGCTACCTGGCTTTTACAAAGGGATGAGCACAAAAATTGTGCAGAGCGTTTTTGCTGCCTCTGTTCTGTTCATGGTAAAGGAGGAACTTGTTAAGGCAATGCTACTACTAGCAGTTGGGAGCCGAAAACTACTTTTGAATGTAGTAAAATGATATCTTGGCTCACATATGGCAGCCATCATCTTGAAAAAAGGAAGTTTTACAGCGTTCAATGTTCATTATTCTGTAAATAGGAAAGATGCAGCATGGCTGGGCATGTGAATTTGCATTTTAATTAATGATGACGTTGGCAGAATCTTGACGCGTGGAAGATTCTATATTGTTTTCAGCATCTACTTGGTTTTTTTGTTCTCAAATGTGGGGATGATCATTAATCAATACATTAAAGAAAAGGACTAATGAAGACCATTGTGGCAAGGAAAGCTTGACAGATACTCTGGGAGAATGGAAACACAGTTAATTGAGCTGTGACATATGAAGAGTAAGACATGGTGATGCCGGCCAGTCTTGGGGCTGTCACTGAGTGCTGCTACCCAATTTTGCAACTTGGCTTGGGTCCAAACTGTAATTAGTACAATTTCCAAATGTCCAACACAAGCTCATCTGATTTGTTAAGGAGATTGATAGGACGAGGGATTTGGTTGCACGCTGCTACCCTGTAGGATGAATACTAGTATTATTAGGAAAATAATTCACATCCAGCAGTTGAACTGCACATATGCGGTACAACCTTACCACTTGCCGCTTCATGGATTTGAATCTCAAGCATTTGCATGACGGTCAGGGTCCATCTAGAGCAGGAAATAATACTATTTAGATTACGACAACGACAGCGTGAAATGAAAATGCCATTTAGTATTCTCTTAAATATATATATATATAAATAATATCTTATGATTTATTTAGATTAAAAGTTGATGGCCCATTAAAATATTTATTTTCACGTACTTTGATATATCAATTTAACCAATGATTTAATGGTAATTTTTTTAAACTATTACTTTTTATGTTAATCTAAATCATAAAATATGCTTACAATACCATATTAGAATTGTATTTAATAAAATTAAAATAATCTATCATTTAAGTATATCAAATTAGATAAAAATAAATATTTTAATATAATATCTATTTTTATCTAAATAAATGATAAAATAATGCTATTTTTTCTATATTAGTTAAATAGGAGCAATGCTCTCCTGGGCTCGAGAGAGCAAGGAAAGACCATGCCTCCACGAATCCAACGGTTTAGATCACTGTCGAATAAAATGGGAAAAGTGCATTTGTAGTACTGGAAGTGGAAGCCACTTTTCATTTCCAGCATTCTCCCTCGCTCCCTCCCTCCCTCCCTCCCTCCCTCGTTCATGGCTGAGGGCCGCAGACGACCAACTCCGGATCATCCACCTTATGGAGAGGTAAACCCATGCAGCAGCAGCAGCTCTCTCTCTCTCTCTCTCTCTCTCTCTCTCTCTCTCTCTCTCTCTCTCTCTCTTCTTTTCTATGAATTATTAAAATTAATTTTGAATTTAATTTTGAATTCAGATGATATCCATGGCCATTATGACATTGAAGGAAGAAGGGGGATCGACGAAAGCGTCAATCGACTGCTTCATCAGATCCAAATACAAAGAAGAGCTTCTTCCACCAGCCCATTCCAAGCTCTTTCCTTACCACCTCAACAAGCTCATTCAACTCGGCGAACTCCAACAGCCTACTCCCAACACCTACATCCTCACACCCGACGATAATATTCCTCCTAACCCTAACCGTAACTCTAACTCTAATCCCTTTCCTCCATCATCTCCTGCTTCTACATCAAAGCCTCCCGTCAAAGAGCCTAAGAAGAAGCGGCGCCGTCTTAATCCGTCCCCCCCGCTACCTCCATCTGCACCAACGCCCACTTCCACAACAGACCCAGACCCAGAGCCTCTGCCTCAGCCTCTTGTGATACACCCACATCCATCTGCGACTGCAATGCTCACTCCTCCTTCCCCGCTACTTCCATCTGCAAAAGCAACGCTCACTCCCACAGCAGAGCGCAAACGGCGCGGGCGACCGCCCAGGCAGAAGCCTGAGGACCAAGAAAAAGAAGCAGCAGCAGCCTCAGCAGCCAAAGTTGAGGAGGATGTGCCACGCCGGTCGCCCAGGCAGAAGCCTGAGGACCAAGAAAAAGCCGCATCAGCAGCCTCAGCAGCCAAAGTTGAGGAGGATGTGCCACGCCGTCGTGGGCGACCGCCCAGGCAGAAGCCTGAGGACCAAGAAAAAGCCGCATCAGCAGCCTCAGCAGCCAAAGTTGAGGAGGATGTGCCACGCCGTCGTGGGCGACCGCCCAGGCAGAAGCCTGAGGACCAAGAAAAAGCCGCATCAGCAGCCTCAGCAGCCAAAGTTGAGGAGGATGTGCCA
>JAYJMB010001228.1:0-16941 GCA_036873735.1 Pouteria campechiana
CACAATTGCATAAGAATAACAAATATCTAAGTATAAAAACGTATCTTATGAGTGAATGAAATCCACTCATCAATAACACTAGCTTTGATGTGAACATATGTAGTCTTGAACCAAGATTGGCATTAGTTGGGAAGAGAACTTGAAGGACGGCAAGAGATAAATTACCACCTTCCTCAGACCTGGCCCAGATTAATGCCTAACCTAGACCAACTACATAAAACACTATTGCAAATGGAGGTTGCATACCCTTTGGTAGATTTTTCAAAGCTTTGAAGTGTTGTAGAAAACTACGAAGACTCTAACTCATCTTCAAGTTACTGAAGGGTGTGAAAAATGACTTCATGTATTCTTGGTTGTTATTTTGGTGCACCTTTTGATCTTTCTACTTATATAAAAAGTATGTGGCAAGCACTGGTTGTCTAAATCTTTATGTGTTATCGAAGGCTCATTCTGTGACCATTTTCGAATATTAGATGAAATATGTTGAAGAACTATTTTCAAACCTTGGAATATCTAACTGCTTATTATTTTAATCCATGTCAGAAATTCTACTTCATGTCCCAAAACCCAGCCTCCATGTATGAAATTCATCTTTAAGGCCAAAACATGTTAAAATCCAATTCTAAAATATCTAACTACTTATTGTTTTAATTTATGTTCAGAATTTTGCCGCATGTCCAAAAACCCAAATTCCATATCCGAAATACCACTCTAAGTCTGAAACAAACTAAAACCCTAATGTAAATAGGGAAATTTCTTTGTCTCCTCATTGCAGACATAGCAACTTCCCCCCTCTTTCCCATTTCCCATGTCTAAAATCTCATCTACAGAGGGCACGATTTAGCTTCTCGTAGCATTTTAAATTCTCCTATCGCACCTCTTTTCGTATCTATTTTTCCTATTTCCACCATATTTCTGTTTCGAAGATTTTCCAAATCCATCTCTTCTTCATCCCAATCCAAAATTGAAAAATCTTGACTGGTGCATCATGAATGAAATGGCTAAATTGAGCATGGTAGCAATTAAAAAAAAGAAGAAGAGAAAGAGAGAAACAAGAAGTAGAAGCATCTCCATCACAAAGGAGAAGGCTGAACAAGAATCATCTGTTAAAGGTATTTTTTCAGAACAACCATGAAGCTTGCTATAGATTTGCAAATGTGTATGAACAAAAAAAGGTAGTGAAGGGAAGGATTCTCGATTTTGAAAGACTTGATGAAAATGATTTGAATTTGGATATACTTAGATGGATAAAAATCTAAGGGTGGACTGACTTTATGAGTGATGGTCAAATTATAGTTCCTCATAAGTATACAAGTATATGGTAATATAGTGCAATGCAAGGGTCAATTCCATAGAGAATGGTTAAACCAATTCAATTAACTCTAGTTACTAAATTAATACTATCTTAAAGAAATGTATTTAGAGCTAAGTAATGATGGGTATAAAATTCAATTAAATAGAAAAAAAATAGCTATGAATAATATAGAGGAGATTAATAGGTTGCAAGAGTCTAGAGATCCAATTTCATCACTCAATGGTATCTTTTGCTATTGGAATGTTGGATTTTGGGTTTGTTGTACCAAATTTATGATTATTACTGTAAGATATGCAGGTTTAAATCAATTATTTTTACTCTTTCCAATTACCAATGCTGTGTAGCATAATTGAGGTGAAAACCCATTAAGACCAAGAACTTAATAAACCAAAATAGATAGGTTTAGTATAAAGTGTATACCATAACCATCTATCCTTTTCATTCAAGGCAGATCATGCTTTAGCATATGGTATGTACTTTAACCTTGCTTAGATAATCAATCTAACCCATAAAATTGATAATCAAGCAATTAAACAAATCAAATGATTGCAAATAACTCAATAAATGAAACAAGATTAAATAACATTGATATCCAACAATCCCAATTAATAAAGAATTACAAAGAAGGTTACATCTTTACTCTAGAAAGAAAAAACTAGTTCATAATCATAATGGTAAGAACTCTCTTCATGAAGCTCAACAGATGTAGAACTTGGATCTCCTCTTACTTTTTTCTCTTCAAAACTCTCCCTCTTTTTTCTCAAAAATTGCCCAAGTTGTCACCTCCAAAAGCCCTAAAACAAAACCCTAAAAGATGCCCTAAAAATCCCCTCTCATTGCCTTAAAAATTAGAATACGTGAGGGATGAAATCCCAGATCACCATCAACACCGCAGCGTGAAAGTTACTGCAAAACTTAAAAATCCACTTTACGATTTTAACACCATGACTTGGAATTCCAAGCTGCGACATGAATTTTACTATAACTAGGAACTTCCACATAATGATCAGAATGTGGTGACTTGGAATTCCAGACTGTGGTGTGGATTTTGCTGTCCTCCAAAATTTCTTGGTTTGGTTCTCTTTTGCAAATTTTTTCTTCTATATCTTTGAGCTTCATCTTTTTTCAATTTTTTTCTTCTTTTACAATCTTCAATTGTTAGTTTTTATAAGCTTAGGTAAATACCCAAGATGGGAGGGGTGAATTGGGTACTTAATATTTTTGCTGAACCCTTTTAGGATTAAAAGTCCTTTAGCAATCAATCTAATCACTTAATCAATGCATAAGTAAATAAGACACAGGATTTTTTTATAGTAGTTTTAGTTAACACTCTGCTTCACTCTTCCAACAACACTCTCCTCTTAACATCTTGGATTCTACTATCTTCAATAGTAGAAATACAATCAATACACCCTACACTCTTTTAGATTCCAGCTCTAAGGAGCATGACTATAGTGCTCCCAACACTCTTTTGTATTCCATCTCTAGAGGGCATAAACACAGTGCTCCTAGCACTCTTATAGATTCTAGTGCTAGGGGATATAAATAAATAGCTCTTGTCTACACTCAGATAATCACAGTTCTTCTTGAGTTTGGGCTTAACTACCTGCTCAAGGAAATTATACAAAATGAATATCAAAAGCTAAAGCACTTACACACACACACACACTTCACAATAAGCATAGGGGGAGAATTCTAAAGATTAAATGCAAAAGTAACTAATCTTCCCAAAAGGTGGTTGGGAGCCTTTAAAGAAAGTTGAGAAATGTTTGAATGCAAGACTCATAACTCTTGAAAGATGTAGAAGGTTTTGGCTCAATTCAGTAATTGCTCTCAAGAAGGGATTGAATATTTTTCTCAACTGTTATTCTCTTCCTTCTTAATCCACCAATGTTGCATTATAATTGCCTTGAATTTCAATTGTTGGTGGTAGGTGAACTCCATTAATGATAGAAGACTTTTTTGATTAGCACATTTGAATCTCTATCTTTTGATTTTGTTTGCTGAAATGCCTACAATGCCGACCTTGGAGAAGATGATTTCCTAATTCTTAATAAGTATCGGTCAAAGAGATTCTACAAGGCTAATACTTTCATCAATTTGGAAAGAGCCTCATTAATGTTGGATGAAGTCCAATGATTTAGTTTGTCCATTACTCATTTTTACTTATGTCAAACAAAGTATCTGTCTAGCTATCCATCAAACAAAGTCCCTTCATCTTTTAGTTTGTCTAGGGCAAGTGATGGATGGATCCAGTTAGCGTGGATGAATTGTCTTTCTAGCAGTTCATCTTTTACTTTGTCTGTTGCAAGTAACAGATGAATTCAGTGGATGAATTATCTTTTCAGTAGTGTATCTTTTACTTTATCATAGCAAGTAACAAACTAATTATAGAGGCGTATACAAAGATAGTTTCTTATGATAGAAGAAGTTTGTTATATGCTTGTTGCCTTTCATTTGTCTGAGACGAACTTCACTTTGACAGATGAACAATGACTCGATTAATTCCTTTTCATATTGAGCTTGATCTATAGTGGCATTTCATCTCTGGCTTCTGCAATAGCCCAAGCTATTTATCTTTTCAGTCAGACAAATTAATGCCTTGGAATATATTATGATTCTTCTCTATGTTCTTTTGTTCATGAAGCCTTCAACTTGATTCTGCATACTAAATGCTTGAAAATAACCATTAGTACATAATCTTTAATTAAGTTTTTTTTATCATTAAAACCATGAATTTATGCTAACATTCTCCTCCCTTTTGATGATGAAAAAACTTGATTAAAAATTATCTCATAAAGTAAATCTCCCCCTAAATGTATGCAATCAGATAAAAATATTTTGCAAGTTTTAATCATTCAATAAGTTACCATTATCTATGATCTCCCCTAACTAGTTTATTATATGTATTCTTCCCCTGATTAGTTCAAGATTATGCATTCTAATTTTTTATGTTCTCCTTGAGATAGTTTTGTGGATTCTTTCTTTCCCTTTTTATCATAATAAAAAAGAAATAAACCATCTACAGTATACATCGGTCAACACATAAAGTAATAAACAAACAAAAATGTCATTTTATTACATTTCAATACAAATAGAGTTACAAAGTAGGTTGTCTTAGAGACAAACATTCTAAGTTTGGGGAGATGAAGTGGGAGATTGTGGTGGAGCTTGATGGAGAGTCTTTAGGCAATAGGGGGATGTACATCCAAAACTTGGAGAGGTTTCTTCAAGTGTGAGAAACCTAAGTTTTGAATGGTGGATGGAAAGATGAGGGGTTGGAGATGGATGTAATATACTTGTTACTTCCATTCCCCACCTCTTCAAACACCCAAGAAGATGGAAAGATTTGAATCACAGCTATCTGGCAAAGATGAGATTGAAGAATAATGTCTGCAAAGCTAGATTCTGAAGAGAAATACTTCTAATAGAATAAATTGAAGATAGTTGTAAGTAGAAGTATTATCATCCTACCAAAAGAATAATTTAAGAAACAATTGTTGTTTTTTCAGTTTCCACCACTCGCTAGTCTTCCCGCTATGTTGGCATCCAAAATGTCCTCCTCTGAATAGTTTCATCTTTTGATGTAAAGAGGGATTGCTAGTCATGGGTTAAAATAGACTTAAGGTGAGGGCAATACTAGGTAGGTGACATGATGTTTCAAGAAAGAAGGAATTAGCTTTGCTAAAGATAGAGTTTAATGTGATATGAATAGTTGAAAATTGATTTTAGCAAGAAAGTGAGGTGTATGTGACCTCAAAAACCATGCTGTAGACAAAGAGGGAATTGGACAATGTATAGAAATATCTTTAGATAAATGTTGTCTCCCAGACAAGATGGTCGATGAACTTACTTTGTCTGAGACAAAATCGAGCCCCATTAAAAATAGATCAAAAGAATACAATTTTAGGCATAGAAACATTAATAATTTCATTCATATGTATTCACATTAATCATGCCTAATTCTCTTTTAATGTTGCAAAATCCTTCTAATGATAATTGTTTAGTAAATATATCTGCAAGTTTAGCATTTGTAGGCACAACTCTAGACATATGTCATGTTTCTTTACATGGTCTCTAATAAAGTGGTACCTAATTTTTATATGCTTGGTTTTGAGAATATAACATAGGGTTTTTTATCATGCATATAGCACTAGTATTGTTGCATTTAATGGGTATGCCTCTGTAGCTTAGTCTATAATCTAGAAGTTGTTGTTTCATTCAGAGAAATTGAGTGCAACAACTTCCAGTTGCTATATATTCAGCTTCTGCTGTAGAGAAAGCAACACTAGTTTGTTTCCTGGAGAACCATGATACCAAACTATTTTCTAGAAATTGATAGGTTCAACTAATACTTCTTCTATCAACTTTGTATCCCCCAAAGTCAGCATCTGAATATCCAATTAATTCCAAACCATTTCTTTTGGGATAATAGAGTCCTAGATTTGTTGTATCAACTAAATACTTAAAAATTCATTTCACCATAGTAAGATGAGACTCTTTAATATTGGATTGAAATTTAGCACATAAGAATACGCTATATAGAATATCTGGTCTATATGTAGTAAGGTAAGAAGAAATACAATCATACTTTGATATAGCTTTTGATTTGCAAGTTTACCCTTTTTGTCCTTATCTAGCCTTGTTAATGTGCTTATTGGAGTGCTTGCTGCTTTAATTTCTTCAATTTTGAACTTCTTCAGCATTTCTCTAGTGTATTTGAATTAACAAATGTAGTATACATCATCTCTTTGCTTGATTTGCAATTCAAGGAGTTTAATTCTCCTATCATGCTCATTTCAAATTTAGCCTACATGATCTTTGAGAAGTCTTGGCAGAGATTCTCATTAGTAGCACCAAATATAATGTCATCTACATAAATCTGAACTATTAAGATATCTACGCTAATATTTTTGATGAATAAAGTAGTATCAACCTTTCCACTTTTGAATTGATGATCACTTAAAAATTTGTTCAACCTTTCATACCATGCTCTTGGAGCTTGTCTTAAACCATATAATGCTTTGGTAAGCTTATGATATGATCAAGTTGATCATCACTTTTGAAATTAGGAGTTTGCTCTACATAGACTTCCTCACTTAGATTTTCATTTAGAAATGCACTCTTTACATCCATCTAAAATAATTTAAAATTCTTATATGATGTAAAAGCAAGTAGCATTTTAATGGCTTCTAATCTAGCTATAGGGGTATACAATTCTTCAAAGTCAATTCCTTCTTCTTGGAAATACCCCTTAGCAACTAGCCTTGCATTATTTCACACAACCAATCCACTATTATATCAATTGAATACCCATTTAGTTCTAATTATATCAATGTTCTTTGGTTTTAGAACTAATTCTCATACTTTGTTCCTTTCAAACTAGTTAAGCTCTTCTTACATTGTAATGATCCAGTTTTCATCACTTAAAGCTTGATCAATGTAAGTGAGCTCAATTGTAGAGGTGAAAGCTTAGTGGTCCAAATATTTTACATGGATCTTCTTATTTTGACACCATCATAGAAATCACCTATAATTTAATTTCTAGGATGGGCACTAATAAACCTCAAATTAGTGGGAGGTTGATAGGGAACATTACCTATACTTACCTCTCCTCATTCTGAATTTTACATATTTTTATATTTTGTGGCATCTTCTTGATTTCCAATCTAAGTGATGAGTGAATTTCATTCACTTATATTACACATGTTCAAGCTTAGTTATTTGCAAGTCTTTGTCTCTTTTAGATGAATTTCATGCTAATTTGTTGGATTTTCTAGGTGTCTTGAAGAAGGAAAAGAAGAGAAAAAGAATGAAAAAGAAGAAGCTCAAATTTTGAAAAGGAAAACAACTATAAAATGAAACAAAAAGTCAACATAAAATTAAGACACCCCAGCTGGCACCATCGGTGTCAGGACTGAAGACAAACACCGGTCGGACAGCAAGTCAGTGCCTCTGGCACCAGTGACAGGCCAGTATTTTTCATGAACTTTCCACATTGCTTATCTTGGGAACTTTTAAGGAAAAAGCTAGGATTTTTCTGGGGTTTATCTTACTTTTGTTTTAGAAGTTTTTCTCTAAGATTTGGAGGTTATTTTTCTGGGAGGTTTCTCGTCAAGAAGAAGAAGAGATTGCAAGTAAGAAAGAAGGAGAGAAGATATTTTTCATTGTTATCATCATATCTATGGGAGTTATTTTATTTTCTCTTATGAACTAAATCTCTTTTCCAGGGTGAAGATGTAATCTTTTTTTATACTCTTTGTTATAGATTATTGGATATTATTAATGTTTTATGATCTTATTTCATTCATGATGATGTTTGCAATGATTTAATGTATTTTCTTGCTTGATCACCAATATTATAAGTTAGATTAAGATCACCAATATTATAAGTTAGATTAATTATCAAAGCATGGTTAAGGTACACACCATATGCTAAATCATGAGCTCCCTTGAATGAAAAGGATGGATGATTAAGGTACACATCATATGCTAAACCATGAGCTCCCTTGAATGAGAAGGATGGATGGTTAAGGTAGACACCATATGCTAAACTATATTATTTTGGTTCTTATGTTCTTGACCTTAATGGGTTTTTACCTCAATTATGCTACACATGATAGGTCATTTGAATGAGTGAAAATACTTAATTTAAACCCACACACCTAACGTTAATAATCTTACTTTTGAAAGAATGAACCCAAGTGAGGCATTAAGTCCAATATTCCATTAGCAAAGGGGTATCATCTAGTGGTAAAATCGGATCCCTAGATTTTTGCATCTTGCTAATCTCTCTACATTATATTTAGTCATTGATTTACTTTCATTCTATTAAATATCTAAAATTCTGAAATTATAATAAACATTATTTCAAGTCTATTTAGTTATAGATACATTCTTTTTAAGGTTAGGATAGTTTAGTAACTAAAATTAATTAAGTTGGTTTAACCATTCTCTATGGGATTGACCCTTGCATTGCACACTATCTTGCTATACGTCTGTACACTTGCGAGGAATTATAATTTAAACCATCAAGATTTTGGCGTCGTTGACAGAGAATAGTTCCAAACTAATTTGATTAAGATTAGTTACATTCTTTCTTTTTGTTTTTTTGTATAATTTGTATATAAGATTATTTTTAATTGTTTTCTTTTTTCTATTGCAATATTATGAATGCATGGAAGGAAATCTCTAAACCCTACTCTGTTTCCATTAAACAATTATGTTGACAAAGTGGAAATTGAAGCAGAGATTTTAAGTGAAGGAGAAGAAGTAAACATGGCTGACAATGAGGAGATTCAAGTGGCTCAACCAAAGCAACAAGCTCGACAGGCTCAACAATTATTGAAAGAGTTTGCACGCCTTACTATAGGGACTTCACCTTCATGCATTGTGTTAGATGAGAATGCTAGAAATTATGACTTGAAACATATTCACTTCAACATGCTTCCATCTTTTCATGGATTAGTTTCAGAGGATCCATTGACTTTCATGCATGGTTCTATGCCACCATCCAAACATTTCCATTACAGGGGCTAGTAGAAGATCAGTTATGTATGAGATGTTTCCCATATACTCTGAAAGATGTAGCCAAGACTTGGTTCATGATAGTAGCCCCTAGCTCATTAACAACTAGGGGAGTAGTTTATAATAAGTTCATTGGAAAATTTTGCTCTCATGCTAAAACTGCTGAATTCAAAAGCAAAATAGCTACTTTTGCTCAGATGGATGGTGAAGCTTTCCATGAGGCATGGGAAAGGTTTAAAGCCATTTTGGTTCAATGCCATCATCATAGATATCCACTTGAGTTGCTTAACCATTTTTTTTTATGATGGACTGACACAACTATGCCAAGCCATTGTTGACAATGTTGTAGGTGGAACCATGGGAGAGAAGGCTTTAGAAGAAACTTATGAGCTTTATGAGATGTTAGGAGCAAATTCTCAATAGAAAAGTGTAAGAGGTAGATCTAGGGGACTTTATGAAGTGAATGCTCATTCTAATCTATCAATCCAGATGTCAGAGATGGCTAAGTAGATGAAGGCAACGTGCTCTATGATGGTTCAATTGAAGCAACCACAACCTGCTGTAGTAGAGGTTTGTTCTCTTTGTGGTAATTTGAGACATTAACCTAATGTTTTCCCTTCAAATGAATATTTTGCAAATGATGCTGAGCAAACTAATGCAATGAACTTTTACAACCAGAGGCCACGGAATGACCTTACTCAAACACTTATAATCTCGGTTGGAGGAATCATCCTAACTTCTCTTGGAATAATGAAAGAAATCAGATTCAAACTAGAACCTCATTTCAACCTCAACTGAAAAAGCTTACACTTGAAGAAACACTACAAAGTTTCATGCAAGCAACACAAACCAAGTTCCAGAATCATGCAACCAAATTCCAAAACATTGATTCCAAGTTCCATAATATGAAGGCATCCATGAAAAAGATGAAAACTCCGTTAGGACAAATTGCAGAAGCAGTACATAGTCATAGACCTAGGAAGTTACCTAGCCAACTAGAGTAAGCCAAAGTAACTGGAGCTGAATGAAGTGTTAAAAACTTAAGAAAAAGAAAGTTCATCTTGCTTAGATGTTAAATAAAGCAGTTCTTGGGAGGCAACCCAAGCTGTTTGTTTTTCAGTTTTTTTAAATTTCTAGTTGTAGTGATGTTCTCACATTAATAAAGTAGACTAGTTGCATTAGTTTATTTAAACTTGATTGAATTTTAAAAAGTTAGATTATTATCCTATTTGCTATACTTAATACATTGTTGTTTCATGTTTGATAGGTTAAATGAATAAATAAGGACTTCAAGCAAGAAGATAAAAAAGGGTGATGAAATAACCTAGAAAAAAGAGATTCAAGGCAACAAAATCACAAGGCAGCAAGGTGGAGGCCGCAAGCTGGCACTGTCGGTGTCCACCTAGCACAACCAATGTTGGACATTCCAAAAAGAATTTTTTTTTACAATGGGCAGCGGGCGGGGCTGCCTCATGGCCTCCCTTAATACCCCATGCACGCACACCCATTCATTTCCCCTTTTCACTTAAACTCTCATCTCCCTCTCTCTCTTTCTCTCCAAAACACATCCTCACAACCCTAAACCCATTTCTACACTCCAAAACTCAAGGATTCATACCCAAACTCTTCCTTTTTCCATTCTCTCCTTAGATTCATCTCTTCCTCACCAATTTTTTCAAGTTGAGTTGACAACTTTGTGCACACCTCTTGGAATTACAAGTAAGTTACGTTATTCTACTCAATCCTTCTTCAATTAGCTATCTTGGTGAAGTGCTTTGCTTTTGTGGTGGTTTGATAAGATTTGGAGTTGGATTTTTGTGTATAGAGCTTTGTTGAAGTTGTGCACATCAAGTGTTTGGTGAATTGCTTATGCCAAATTATTTGTGGTTTTTGTTGGCCACATGTTGCAAGATTGTATGTGGTAGGAGTGGGTGTATATTGGGATTAAATTGGAGAAGCTATCAAGGTATTTATTGAGAAATTTTAATGTGCATGCTATATGTTTGATGAATTGCCTTGTTGAAGAAAGTGACTTATTTTTTATGGTATAAGCATATATTCTTATTGGTACTTGTTGTTCTTTCATAGTAAAGTGGATTTATGTGGTTTGGTCTTAAGAAATCTTGGTATAGTTGATTCATTTGTCTGAGTGTTGTGCTACCCCATTACTTCTAGTACCATCACCATGCCTCCAAGGAAATCTACTTATGCCGAACTCTCAAGGAAGAGGCAGACAAAAGAGCCTAATGTACCATCTGAACCCATGTCCTTTAATGAACAAGCTGAAGACATTTTCAATAGTTCCCTAGTGAATCGAGAAGGTATAAGGGAAAGAAGCTTAGATACAACTTACTATGATATAGCTGACCTTATTCAAGCTCGACAGTGGATACACTTCACAACTTAGCGATAGGTGGCAGTGGTGCCACTGGTTAGAGAGTTGCAAATACCCAAGAATAGTTCAAAGCAAACCCTAGGGAGCTTAAAGCATTGGTGCATGGTAAGTTGGTTTCTTTTGATAGAGCTACTATTAATCAAGTCTATGAGTTGGGTGACATTGAGGAAGATGAATACTTCACTTGGATTGGGTAAGGACCAGATTATGATGCTATCATTTCTTACGTTGTTCAATCAGGCAGTAAATGGAAGACTGCATGATAGGGTAATCAGTTTTCTAAGAGGGTAGTTGGAGGCAACAAGCAAGGCATGGTACTATTTCATTTCAGCAAAAATGTTACCTTCCACCCATGTGTCTGATGTTACAAGGGAGGGAGCTATTCTTAACTATGCTATTGAAACTGGGTTGTATATTGACATGGGCCGAGTGATTGAGCACTCTATCATATCTTTTATCACTAGGAGAATCATTAGTGGACTGGAACACCCTTTATTCATCTTCTGATTATGTCTCATGGCTGAAGTTTCTACCACTACTTAAGAGGAACTTCAACAACCACTTCAGGTGATCAACGATGCAATTATAGATACGTTTGAGATAATAACATATAGAAATGCAAGGAAAAGTACTTCACCTTCACCACCTAGCTCTCTACAGCAGAGAGCCATAAGAGAGTCTTCTTCTAAAGAACCTTCACTTGTTGATCACCAAACTCACCTTGTGGGTGTTCAATGTTATACAAGGCAAATGATGAAGGACCAGCAAAAAATGTACAAGTATATGGTGGATCACAACAATGCTCTTACTACCATACTCTTGAGCTGCAACATATCACCTGGCGATAGCTCCATTGTCTTTCCACCTCCACCTACACTTCTTGATGTACCAGACAAAGATTCGAGTTGGGCGCAAGATGATAGCTCGGACGAGTGATCCATCCATTTTAGGGAAGTCCTTATTTTCCACTACTTTATTCTTCGTTGAGGACAATGTTGTGTATAAGTTTGCGGGTGTTTAAGATTTTACTTTTGTATATGGATGTCTTTGTCTAAGTTTGGGGGTTGTTTAGTTTGTTTAGTTTGTGTGTTGTGTCTTTAGTTGGTTTGTCTAGTTTGAGTAGTTTATGTGTTATGTTTAAAATTTTTATTGTGAGTGCCTCATTTGAGTATAGCCTTGGTTAGATTGAGTTTTGTGTTTTTGGAACATTGATCAGGGTCATCATATAAAACCAATGATATGTATGTGATATTTTACAATAGTTAGGTTAAAAGGACAAAAATCATTATGTCTGTAATGCTTGACTTGATCCTTAGTCTAATTTGCTACAGATTCTTTACACACATTAATCACAGTGAATTAGCCATTTCTGTTGAAATCTTTGAATGCTGAGCATGAGTTTAGGAGACTAAGTAGCATGATTTAATTTTAATTCTAGAATGCATTTTAACTATGTTGAGACAAGCACTAGAAGATATAAAAGAAAACAAGAGTACAAAACTCTTTGTTAATTGGGGGAATCACATCTCTATGATTCAGAAAGAAAATAAGATTGTGGGTGTGATAGTAATACATCCCAAGTAATTGAGGGATTTACATCATTATGAATAAGAAATAAAACAACTTTGGGTGTGATAGTAATACAGCCCAAGTAATTGGGGGATTTACATCACTATGAATAAGAAAAAAAATAAGTTTGGGGGTGTGATAGTAATATAACCCAAGTAATAGGGGGATCACATTCAAAAATAAACCTCATCTTAAAAAAAAGAAAAAAAGAAAAAAATATAAGGAATATGATAGTAATAGAGCCCACAAAAATAGAAAAATGCTCATCTAAAATTAGTCTCATTGTGCAAATTCTCAAGGTTGCATTGAATATGTAATGCACATTTGCTTAAATGAATGTAAGTGTGAAAAGATATAGATTGAAATGGCTATAATTTTTTGCACATGCACATGGAATCTAAGGTGGAAAGGAAAAGACTCATGTTAAAAATTGAAAGACATATGTATATCTTGATAGTTCTTCTTAACTATATTTATTTTATGAAGGTTTTTAATTAATGATTGAGATTAATGTTCATTGTGTTCTTTGTGAGTTGTGTGTTGTTGCTATGTTATAATTATGTACTTTGTGTTTTTGTTTCTATTTTGCTGAAGATGAGCAAATAAGTAAGTTTTGAGGTATTTGATGAGTGAATTTCATTCACTTATATTACACATGCTTAAGCTTAGTTATTTGTAAATCCTTGTCTCTTTTAGATGAATTTCATGCTCATTTATTAGATTTTCTAGGTGTCTTGAAGATGGAAAAAAAGAAAAAGAATGGAAAAGAAGAAGCTCAAAGTTTGGAAAAGAAAATAGCTATAAAATGGAGCAAAAAATCAACATAAAATCAAGACACCCAGTCGGTGCCGGACCAAAGACCAGCACTGGTTGGGCAGCAAGCTGGTAGCACTGGCGCTAGCGGTGGGCTAGTATTTTTCATGGACTTTCCACATTGCGTATCTTGGGGATTTTAAGGAAAAAGCTAAGGTTTTTCTAGGGTTCTTCTTACTTTTGTTTTAGGAGTTTTTCTCTGAGGTTTAGAGGCCATTTTTTGGGGAGATTTCTTGTAGAGAAGAAGAAGGGATTGCAAGTAAGAAAGAAGAATATGAGAACATGTTCTTCATTATTATCATCCTGTCTAAGGGAGTTGTTTTATTTTCTTATATGAACTAAATCTCTTTTTTAGGGTGAAGATGTAACCCTTTTTTATACTCTTTGTTATGGATTATTGGATATTATTAATGCTATATGATCTTGTTTCATTCATGATGTTGTTTGCAATGATTTAATTTGATTTATTGCTTGATTGTCGATATTATAAATTAGATTATTTACCAAAGCAGGGTTAAGGTACACACTATATGCTAAATCATGAACTCCCTTGAATGAGAAGGATGGATGGTTAAGGTAGACATCATATGCTAAACCATATTGTTTTGGTTCTTATGTTCTTGAGCTTAATGGGTTTTCACCTCAATTATGCTACATACCATAGTTAATTGGAATGAGTGAAAATACTTAATTTAAACCTACACGCCTAATGGTAATATTATTACTTTTGAAAGAATGAACACAAGTTAGGCATTAAGTCTAATATTCCATTAGTAAAAGGGCATCATCTAGTAGTAAAATCAGATCCCTAGACTTTTGCATCTTACTAATCTCTTTGCATTATATTTAGTCATTGATTTACTTTCATTCTATAAGTATCTAAAATTCTAAAATTATAACAAATATTATTCTTTTTAAGGTTAGGATAGTTCAACAACTAAAATTAATTAAGTCGATTTGACCATACTCTGTAGGATCGACTCTTGCATTGCACACTATATTGCTATACATTCGTACACTACTAGGAATTAAAATTTGAACCATCACTAAGCTTCTTCATATTAGTTACAAGTTCATCAACCTCACTATCATACTCCTTTCTTGAGGTCACATTTGCTTAATTGAATTTAACTTGTATAGACTCTTCTACAGCTTGTGTTCTCTTAATATATACTCTAAATGCCCTACAATTAGAAGAGTAACTAAGGAAGATAGTTATATCACTTTTTGGATCAATCTTTCCAAAATTATCCTTCCCATTATTTAGCACATAGCATGAGCATCCAAAGGAATGAAAAAAATATGAGATATTGGGTTTTGTTTCTTTCCAAAGCTCAGATGGGGCTTTCTTTAAAATTGCTCTTATGGTAATCCTCTTTAGTACATGGCATGTTGTTCTTATTGATTCTCCCTAGAATCTTTTATATAATT
This sequence comes from Pouteria campechiana, assembly GCA_036873735.1. Taxonomy (NCBI): domain Eukaryota; kingdom Viridiplantae; phylum Streptophyta; class Magnoliopsida; order Ericales; family Sapotaceae; genus Pouteria; species Pouteria campechiana. Next base: position 15,051 of record JAYJMB010001228.1, read on the forward strand.
TACTCTCATTGATTATGGCCCTTGCCATTTCCTAAATTATTCAATTCTTTCTTTCCATAACTCCATTTTGTTGAGGAGTCTTGAGGGATGAGAAACTATGGTAAATTCCTTTTTCTTCACAAAAATTAATAAACTTTTTCTTTTCAAATTTACCACCATAATTACTATGGATAGACACAATTGACATTTGTTTCTCATTTTGAAATAGCTTTGAAAATGTAGAGAACATTAAAAATATTTCGTCTTTACTAGTCAAGAGAAATGACCCATGTGAATCTAGAGTAGTCATCCATGAGGACATATACATATCTTTTTCCTCCAAAGGTGATAACATCTGATGGTCCAAAGAGATCCATATATAATAATTCTAGAAGTTTAGATGTTGATACCTCATTTTTAGGATGGAAGGAAATTTTTCTCTACTTTGACAATTGACAAGATTTGCATATCTAATTTTTGTCATAATTTAGTTTAGGTAGACCAATCACGAGATCCTTTTTTCACAACAATTTAAAATTTGACATGTTAATGTGTCTCATCCTTTCATACCATACCCATGGGTCATTTTCCAATGATATCATCTAGGTGTACTAGATAAATATTTTCATACCTTTTTTCGTTGAACAGAAGCTGTCTATATTGAATACATTACATGCAGATGGTTCAAACACAACCTTGTCACATAATTGAATAATACTTAGAAAATTGTGCTTGAGTCCTTTTTCATATAATAAATATTCTATGCATGCATTGAATAAACCATAAATTTTTCTCATTCCTTTGATGAAACCTTTGTCATTGTTGCCAAATGCAACTGGTCCTTCATTATTAGCTTTAATTCTTTGAACAATTTCTTGTTTCCAGTCATACGTCTTAAGTAGCCACTATCCATGAACCAGGAATTGCTAGACATAGCTTTCAAACTTACCGGCATTCAAAGAAAATATTCTTCTTACATCTTTGGTACCCAAGTATTGGGTCCAATAGTGTTAGTGGAATTGTGTACGCTAGAAGATTGTGTATAATTCTTGGGTTCCATCTCATTTTCATACCTTTTCCTTGCATCTTTTTAGCATAGCAATCATACACTCTGTACCTAATTTTATTATAGAAGTAGCAAGTGTTTGAAATACTGTTTGGTGCATTATAGTCATTGGTTTCTTTACCTAAAAATATCCTATGATCCTTCTAATATTTTGATAATTTTCTCTTTCTTCTATGAGGTTCATACCGTTAGACCATCGAGCAGATTTTATGAACTTTTATCATCTAAATGTTCACAACCAAGTCCCTTTTTACTAGTTTAACTAGTCATTGTCATGAACTTGGTGACAAATTCTCCTGGAGTGGAGAATTTACTCAACATACTATTCAATATCTTTATCTCCTTCTTCAGATTTTCATCCTATTCTTGTAGAGATAGATTTTTCTCTACTGGAATGGAATTTACTTTGTTGCATCAAAGTATCTTTTTTTCTAAGTATATTTTTGGCCAAGTGATTCAAAATCACTGAACAGGGAGTTATATGATTGTTGCAACTCATCAAACTTTTTGTATTTGGCACAAGTACTATTCAAGCTTGAAGAGTTAGAAATATAAGAGTAATAAAAGTTTACCTCTGCCTCCAGCTCTTTTGTGCATTGCTCTTTGATGGAGACTTGATCTGCTAATTCATTTTCTATGTGGGCCATACAACATATTTTTGTTAGGTGTACAACTTCATTGTCACCTTTCTCACTTGAACTTATGCTTGACGAGTCTTCATCAATCATGTACATTTCTTTAGCTCGATTTCTTGATGACTTCTTAAAATATTTATTGATGAGAATGCAAAATGTCATATTTTATTCTCCTAATACTTCATCTTTTGCACCTATTTGATTCCTAAAT
>JAYJMB010001229.1:0-12638 GCA_036873735.1 Pouteria campechiana
ATCAACACGATTCCGCCAAAATCTTGACAAGTTTTCGCATTATTAATGAAAGGCCAGAACAATGTGCCAAAATAAAAATAATTTAAATACAGTAACAGAAATAAAAGCAAATTCAAACAGGCGAATAGAGAATCAAGGAGGAAAATGCAAAAAGCAAGAAAATACCCGATGTCTGTAATTTCCATAGCCGGAGGATCTAGCAATCAGAATCGCCCATTTCTTCCCGGCGGAATCATCTTTGCCTCTTCCTTCAATCACACCGTCGCGGTCGGATGGCAATTTGAGAATGCTAGCGTCGAAACTGTAACAATGGGAGCCAAGCACGGAGAGGAAGAAGACTGGATGCACGACACAGATGAACCGAGCCATGACAACAACTCCGCCGGAGTTTGGGCTCTGGTCTGAAGCGGAGGTATTGGAAAGCTCTATTACCATGATCCTCAGATGGGTCACGGTCGAAGATGAAGAACGAGGTGATTTCAACGTAAAGGAAAACAACAGAGACAGAGGGCGGGAATGGGATTTTCAAACTTTTCCGGGTGAGGGAAGGAGGGCGGGAATGCGAGAATGGGATTTTCAGGCTTCTCCGAGTTCAGATGCAACAGGCGCACTCGCACGGGCGGGGCACGAAGATGCATATGTCGTGCGTGGCTGAATCTCGACAGTGAGCGTCGATCCAACGATAGCAGGGCCACTTCTATTTCTTCAAAGCCATGGAAGCTCTTCTATTTCAGTCTTCCTCTTCGGGCAAAATGCCAAAATGGCAGAGGTGAGTCGGGCGGGAGGCAGGGGCGCGTCGGGCAAGAGAAGGAGAAGGGGAAGAGGATCTCTCCTCTGTAGCGGTGAGCAGCGATGGCAGTCGGTCGTCGGCAGCGGGAGCAAATAGGGGTTTCTTCTGGTGGTGGCCGACGATGGCAGTCAGTAGTCGGCAGTTGGAGGGAGATGAGCGGGGAAGTGTGGGAAGGGAAAAGTAGGCGTGGGCAGGAAGGCAGGTGGGCGGGAGGGTGTTTCTTTTTCGGGACCGGATCCAGTAGAAGCATCAGAAGTGTAAATCAATCTGCAAAATGGGGATATGCTGGTAATTTCTCTTACTGGATGTATGATTTTGGGTGAGCCGTGATTAGAGTTCGGTGGGATTTGAATTCGTGGTCTAAGGTATACAGTTGAATATACACTCTAGATGGGTATCTAGGTAATGTAATAAAGCTTTAACAATCTGATACTTTGAGAAATGTACACTTATCTTAAAACATGATTGTATTTAATTTTGAAGCCATTAGTGTAGATATATGAGAGAAGGATGATGTGGATGGACATACAATATTATGGGACGAAGAGCATGGAATGGGAAGGGTGGCTTGTTAAAGAAGCTTGCAAATAATGCATTTGACCACACCAGTAGAGATGCACACTCAGGCCATTTGACACAATCTAGCCATGAGGAATGTCGATCTAATCCATTCATTTGTAGGAAAAAGTATATTATATTTCTGTGCTAAATTTATTTATAAAATGTTAATTGAAAATACTCAATTTAAGCATAAAGATTAACGGCTTGGGCGTGGTTTGTAGGTGGCTTGCCTGCTACTCTTCGCATGTCGATGGGTTTGATGGATCTTGACTGGGCTTGATAGGTATTCATTAGGCTTGCTAATGGATCTTGATGAAACTCAAAATTGAGGCAAATTTTGACAGATCTTGATTGACCTTGATAAATCTCGACAAAGTTTGATGAATACTGATGGGAAGCCCATACAGCTTTAGAAGGAACCTTGATGGGTAGCCTATACGAGTCCTATGGCCGAATGGACAAATTTTCTTGGTCTCTAGTTTAGACGGACCTTGATGGGTATTGATGAGTTCTTAACGGGTTATTTAACGGACCATGATAGATCTCGATAATTCTTGATAAACCTTGACAAGAGCTTGACGGACCTTGATGGGGCTCGACGGAATATTTGATGGTGCTTGACCAAAATATGCGATTAATATTTTAATTTTTTTGACGGGCCTTTATGGGCCTTTATGGGCTTTGGCGGACCTTGAGGGTTTTCTTGAGCTTGATGGTCTTCTATGGACCCTGATGAAGATTTATGGACTTTGACATACCTTGACAACCTTGATGGACCTTGACAAACCTTAATGGACCTTGGTAGACCTTGATGGACCTTGACAAAACTTTACGAGCTAATAGTTTTTGTCTTTTTTGCTATTTTGGTGGTTAGTGAGTAAAATTCATTTTTAATTTTTTGGATAACATAAAAATATCACAAAAATCTCTATCATCTATGTGTGTAAAATTTTTGGATGCAGAATAAATCCTGGAGACAAAAAAAGTGTCAATTAGTTATATTAATTGTTTATATTAAATTATGGTCCTAGATAGAGTATTATGTTTCTTGCGACTTTTGGTGGTTATATATATATATATATAATTTTGTTATATCAAATTTGTTTCATTGAAATTATGTTTTCATGAGGGACGGATATTATATCTTTCATGATTTTGGTGATTGGAATTGAGAGAAAGATGCAGAATTCTTTTGAATAACATAAAAATATCACAAAAATTCTTTAAATATGTACAAAATTTCTAGATGTATGGGAGAAAATGCAAACTTTTTTCTTGATGATTCATAAAAATATCACAAAATTTATTTACATATGTCTACCAAATTATATGAAGCTTCCTTATAGAGAAAAAATTATAATATATTAATATTAAGAAAAAATTTATAAAGAATAATAAATTTAAGGAAAGGTATATGTGACCTTTCCTAAATATTCTATTGAATCTTAAAAAATGATTAATGAAAACAAAGTCATTATTATGTATCAATAATATAAAAATATCACAAAAATTCTCTAAATATGTGCAAAAAATTTATGGATGTATGGGAGAAAAATACATACTTTTTTTTATGATTCATAAAAATATCATAAAATTATTTACATATGTCTACCAGATTATATGAAACTTGCCTACAGAGAATAAATAGTAATATATTAATCTGAAGAAAAAAATTATAAGGAATAATAAATTTAAGGAAAGGTATATGTAGCCTTTCCTAAATATTTTGTTGAATCTTAACAAAAAGATTAATAAAAATAAAGCAATTATTATGTATAAAGTGAGATCATAAATCAAAAATATGTGCAAGTGGAAGAGTTCACACGTACCGCACCTACAGTGCTACTACATTATTAGGTGTGTATGAAATTTATTACAGTCGAATGCATGAGGCTTATATGTTTTGTGATCTTGGTGATTGGAATTGGAAGAAAAATGCAAAATTTTTTTGAATAACATAAAAATATTATAAAAATTGTCTAAATATGTGCATAAATTTTCTGGATATATGGGAGAAAAATGCATACTATTTTTTTGATAATTTATAAAAATATTACAAAATTTATTTACATATGTCTACCAAATTATATAAAACCTGCTTATAGAGAATAAATTATAACATATTAATCTTAAGAATAAATTTATAAAGAAAAATAAATTTAAGGGAAGCTATATGTGACATTTCCTAAATAATCTGATCAATCTTAACAAAATGATTAATGAAAAGTGGCCATTATTATGTGTCAAGTGAGGCCATAAATCAAATAAATCATTTTTACTAGAATTACGATAAAATTATTTCTAAGTGAATAATCGATAATCCTCTTCATCTTAATCAAATGATGATTGGAATGTCGTCATCATTATATGCCAAGTGAGCCCATTGGATATCATTAATAAAATCTATTAAAAAAGCCATAAATGCAAGCCCATGCACATGGGGTTATGTTAGGCCCCACCTTCTGAGGCGTAACCTTGATTAATTCCCTTCAAACTCACTTGTTTCCAAATCCAAATGATAAGAATTTTAGTTAAACAGGGCTAGAGCATGAAGTTTGGGGCATAGGAGAAGAAATAAAAGAGATAGAATGAAAATGGAACAGGATAGAGCCTTAAAAAGTCAAAATTTTCTACTACTCTAGCGACCCACAGAAATTGTGTCGCAGCATGGAATTTTTGTGCCGCAGCACAGAATTGTTGGATGTCCAAAAATAGCCTTTCTGAATCTATGTCATGACATGGAATTTTTGTGATGTGGCATGGAGTATTTGTGTTGCGACATGGAATTGCTGTGCCACAGCACAGACCTGTTCGACGCCCAAAAATCTACCTTACTGAAGCCATGTCGTGGCCTGGAATTTCTATGCTGACCCAATGTTAATAAATTGACTATAACTTTTACATATAACATCCAAATCATTTGATTCTTGAGACATTGGAACGCTAACTTTAAGGGACACAAATTTTATGTTAACTACTTTTTTCTAAATCATCCCTCATCTATGTCAAAAATTTAAATAAAATGACCCAATTTGGTAATTTTAGTACTTTTTACCCATATGGAGCAATTTGGGTGCATTAATCATAAAATATGAAGATAAGGGCTTCGGTTCGTAAAATTTGTGAAAAATGTCGACTGCTCTGTAGGAGGAGATGAATTGTAGTAATTTGTTTCAATCCGAGACATAAACAGAGACAAAAGTAATCTCTCTAAAAATAAAAAGGGATTTTCTAAAGGACCCGATGGACAAATAAAGGATCCGTTTTGATATGAAATGGATATATCCGTAAATCTTTGACTCCTATTTATGAGATGATAAAATATGACAAAAACTAGACCAAGAATTGGTTCACGTAGGTGGGGGCGTATTGGTTCACGTAAGAGTGGACGTAGAATACCAAAGGGAATTATTCATGTTCAAGCGGGTTTCAACAATACTATTGTTACTGTTACAGATGTGCTAGGTCGGGTGGTTTCTTGGTCTTCCGCTGGTACTTGTAGATTCAGAGGACCAAGAAAAGGGACACCATTTGCTGCCCAAACCATAGCAGGAAACGCTATTCGTACAACTTCTGCATTATATATCCAAATCGGATGATTTTTTATGCTTAGAAAGATATTTTCAAAATATACAATCTTATCTTGTCCATATTTTCAAATTATTTCATTAGACATGTCAAAAATTGATCACAAATGATCCTTTTTTCCAAATTCGGCATTCTCTTCATTTCTCTCCACTTTAAACCTTATTTTCTTTTCATTTTATTTCTTTACTGTTCATACACTTTTCTCATGATTTATCCACATAATATGTTATTAAAATTCCCAATAATCTATCCACAATAATTAACAATCAACTCATAAGATCATTTATATACATTTTGCACAATTATATTTTTCATTAACACAACTATATTTACTAACATGCCCTTCATCTACATATGTAACATTTCATTTCAATGTCGATTTTCTTCACCTCAATTACATCATTATATTTATGCTAGAAACAATTACAATGAGTTCAAACACATAATTTTCTAAAAATTAACTATTTCACATTTACACTTAAACAATGACTTCAAAATTTCAAATTAGTACATTCATCGTAGCCTTAGCAACAGTACACAACATGTTTTCCTTATTTTAACACCTCATGCATTACAGGTTAAGCCTATGCTGTCCTTTGAGTGCAACGATTAACTAATTTTGCCTCTCAAATGGACACATTGTGATGCACGAAAAGCAAATGCAAAGTATTTAGCATGTGCAATGACATATCCTCAAAGATGAGGGGATTCAACCATCAAACTCATCAAATTGGATCACTAATCTAGCAGGCCCAATCCTAGCCAAACGTGGCACACCAAATTCGGCATGAACACCAATTCCTATTCATCCAACCCCACCATTAGTCTAGAAGTTCATTGCTAAACAGTTCTCTAAGCCATCAAGATAAGATATGAGGTAGAAGTTGCGATCCAATGGATTTTAAAATGTCCTTATAATAATTATTTCCAAATTAATATTAATCTGATTTGCTATATAGGAGCATAGGTTGGGAGTTTTCCTCTTATACAACACTTACTTTGCTTTCATATTATGCAAGGTCAATTGAGGAATTAAATTATTGCCATGATATACACTTTAAATTTGGTTGATGTGAGTCTTTTGTGTGATGTGTTGATTAGAACATTGAGAAATTGCATATCCACCCACGTGGCTGTGAATTCTAAAACTCAGGTTAAAGAAAAAGGAATAAAAATTCTTTATTAATATTCCACATAAACCCAATGATAATGTGTATATTAGAAAATAAGAGCACCCAAATGTTTATCTATTAGCTTATAATAGATGCTATAAATGTCTATGCTCATTTGAGGTTAATGTTATGATGGATCTAAATGGATAAAAGGACTGTAGAACCAGTCGAGCATTTAACATATGAAAGATGAGGATGAAAACCACTTGAATGCACAAAAATATTAAAATTTCAACATTGATTACTCTTCTGTGTTTGTTATTTTCTCTTTTGAAAAACTAATGCTACAACAAGCTAAATAAAGGCAGCTAAAAATCATAAAAATTACAGACATATTAGGGGACCCCTTTAATCAGTCTTATTTCACATCATATAAGAATTTACATTATCCATTTGCTTTTATCTCTCTAGAAATTTGTTCAGTATAGTCTTTATAGGAGGGGTTTCCACACTATAATCTTTCTCAAGATTCACCTCCTTCTTCAATGCAAATTGAGCAATGAGATTCACCTATTTTCGCAATCTAGCATTGTCAATGAGGGTATCAGTCAGCATCTTGCTTATCTCATCATCGGTTACCCTTGTATCATATCCATTAGCATTGGTATTGATCTATCTCCTATCAGTCATCACCCTTGCAATGTTTACTTGTTCTCTCCTTACTTCTCCTTCTGAAGAATCCTATAAAATTAATAACGGGGAAAATATTATTAGGGAGAAATAGAAACTAGCCCATGCAAGGAAAGTTGAGATCTTAGCAAAGCAGTGAAGAGGAAGAATCATGACAAAACACAATTACAATATTCCCACATTATTCCTGTAGATTATGTAAACCTCAAGAAGAGCACAATGAAACCAATAAAAAGTGATAAATATTTGAAGGAAAATGTAGGCTATAAAATTATACTTCACAAATGTTGCCTGACAGAAAGAGCAGAAAAAACAAGAAGAATACTTAAATAGTCTATAGTAATTACTTATTAAATAATATCTACTACCTTCACCTATGTAATGTTGTCATCAAACCTAAACAAATAGACCATAAAAGAAAGAAATAAAACAATTGAAGAGTAAAGACAAGTAAATCCTTACTTTCTATATAAAAAGGCATCCTTCAAGGCATTGCCCGAAAGATCAACTTAACCTGCTACTTTTAAGGCCCTTTTATGAGCATAGAGTTGAAATACAATACTGTATCAGTCAATACAGATATTTTTGTATAAAAACAGAGTGTTTTATCAGCCAATATAGACATCTTGTATCTCTAGCCATCCATGTTAATATATGATCCAAAATTATCTTAACACCTTAGAAGAATTTCTTAGTCCACCATAGTAGGTCACATGTATAACAATATCTAATCATTGCATTGAAACCAAAAGGCAAGGATCCTATTGGATGGACTAACACAAACATGTTGCACCCAGGCCAAAAGGAATGGGGATGTATCAGTCAATGTAGAAAAACTATCTATATTCAGATAATTTGGCTAATGAGGACAATTAAACCTTCTATTTGAGTAGGATACAAGGCTACTGCTAGCCTTCTCCACTTCCTCTCAGAATTAAATAGGTTCAAACTTCAATTATTAGTGATATTTTAAACTTGGTATTGTTGATGGCTTTTAATACTAAATAGTATCACATGTCTTAAGTTTAAATAGTACTACATGTCTTAAGTTAGACTCAATTTGCATGCTATACATGTTAGCAATAGGTTATACTTTATTTTCAATAATAAATAATAATGAAACAAAAATATAACTAAGAAGAATACAGATAACTATCCCGGAAGATAAGATCTTGAATCTAAGAGCCTTCTGGAGGAACTCATGATTGCCACTTATTGGACAGAAACATTCAATCATCACAATAACCAACTGAAAAGTTATAATTTTCTCTAAAACATGAAAACTATGAACCTTTCTCCATTTCTTTCAAATGGAAAAGAAAATATAATTACTACCATGATATACTGTTGTAGCAAAAACATTAATTAAAAAACAACAAGACTTGCTGTCATCCAGCTAAAATAGTTTGCAAAACATAATTTACTAGAATATATAAGAAAATGACTATGCCTATGTAAGAATTCATGGGCATGTGAATGAAGAACCCTCCAGTTGTAACTTGTCTGAATTTGGAAAAAATCTAGCAAAATAAAAAGAGAATGATGCAAATTGATGTATGTAACATGTCTTTTACTTGGGCAACCCAAAATGAGGAGAAAATCCAAGTTACTTTTACAGTAAGGTGATAATATAATTTGTTTTAGTATTTAGATTCCATTAACTATCCAAATAGAAGCAATCGAGTATTTAAGGAAATGACAAAGATATATCTACACAGATGTGGATATGATGCACTGAAAAAAAGTTTTTAGCTGGAATAGCAAACAAAATGCAGGACTAACTCAAGCTACATGTGTCATTTGATTGGTAGAGGACATCAAGAATGAAGTGTGTCAAAAAATCTCCACTAACTGGTGAATAATGATCTTATTTTTCATCATTGATTGTGGATAGTTTCATTAAGGGTTTGACCAATACTTCAAAAGATCCAGGCCTTATGTAAGCATATAGATCATATCCTTATATTTTGTCCCACATTGGAATAGTTCAATCCATGTCCCATACTATAAGTTGGACCCATTAGAAATAGAATAAATCATCTTGATTTCATAGATAGTATTTTTGACAACTCTCACTCCAAGTATCTTTTTTTTTTTGACTAATGAGGACAATTGAACCTTGTATTTGAGTAGGATAGAAGGCTGTTGTCAGCCCTCTCCACTTGCTCTCAGAATTAAATAAGTTCAAACTTCAATTATCAGTGATATTCTGAATTTGGTATTATTGATGACGTTTGGTACTAAATAGTACTACATGTCTTACATTGTACTCAATTTGCCTGCTATATATGCTATCAATAGGTTGTACTTATGCTCAGAAGTAAATAATAATGAAACAAAAATATAACAAAGAAGAACATACAAACTATCCCATTGTAAGGCTATATTATCCATGTATGTAGTCAATTCCACCATATAGATAGTTATCTCATAAGCAATAAAACAGGCTTAGCCACTTCAAAGGGAATTTTAAAGAAACATCATATAGTGGACATTATGCATATACATTAATCTAGTCTGGTCAAAAAAGATTTAAAAAGAAAAAAGAAAACATAAAAGAGGCTTTATCTGCAAAAAGAGTATCCTTGGATTTCTCACTAAACAAACCACTTCTTTGATTAGAATCCATCAAATTCACAAGTAAGCCAAACTAACAATGTTTCATCAAATCAAGGGGAATTTTTAGCTAACCCCATCCACAAAATGTAAATGGGCATGAACATAAATGCTATGCATGATGGGAAACTTGCGCCTCAAAAGAATACCTTAAACCTTAGTGTAGGCAAAACACTGCACTTGTGTCTACTCTATAATCAAATTCAAACATTTCTACAAATAGAAAGATGCAAACTAAGCAGTCACATGCCTGACAACTAAGCACAAATCACCCCACTCACTTCAACTGAAGATTTAACATTCGAAAAGAAAATGAGGAATGATTCATGTTTTAAAGGAACCAATCACTTGGAGGGCTGATCTTACTTTGGTAGAAAAGGGGAAAAGGAAAAGCACTACAAGCACAGGCTTGGGACCATTTCCAATAGGCCATCATCAAAACCATACATATCATTGAATTCCTCTTCATCCTCTAGAAGATCAAGCCCCCATAGAAACTGCATATAAATAAAATTGGCAAGCCATTAGAAAAAAAATTGAATAACAAACTCAGGGCAAGTTTGATTTATATTGATATGTAAAGACAAAAGGAACACATGTATCAAAAGAAAACTAGCATCTCATCCTCATCCCAAACTGAAAGAGAACTTGAATACCTAGGCAATACACTAATGTGAAGACGTGTAACATTTACTTGCTGCTAAAATTGCCATGGAAATCTAAAAAAGGAAAAATGGAACAATAGCCAAATCGAACAGCATGTAAAATCTCTTACATGCACATGAGTATAAGATTACTACGACCACAACTCTCATTGCGTCCAAGGAAACATAAGAGATTTTTGGGAGGGAAAAGGGAGAGGAAGAATGTCCAAATCGCTATCACTATTAGAGATTCCTGGGAGGGGAAAGGGAGAGGAAGAGAGAGAGGCTGCAACAACAAGGTGGAATTTCCTAGCCGAATGCACTATTGTGATGAGGGATTTCCATCTGGGAGGGAGATTGGGTTTCACATCGAAAAGGGAGAAGTGAGAAGAGAGCTTTTCGTTGATGAGCGGAGCGTTGGGGAAGAGAGGGCGGGAGATAGGTTTTCACATCGAAAAGGGGGAAGTGAGAAGAGAGCTCTTCCTCAGGGAGGGACGGCGTCGAGGAAGAATGGGAAGGAGATTGGTTTTTCACATCGAAAAGGGAAGAATGGGAGGGAGATCAGGCTTGTTGCTTGGGAGGGAGAATGGCGGGGAAGAAAGGGAGGATGGGAGCTCGTAGTTGTGGGAAAGCCTACTCATAAGTAGGCATTATAGAAAGTTACTGGGCTAGTCTTGCATGCCTTCAACATTAAAGTCATTTATTTGCAATAGATGGTGGATAATGGTGTTTCTACAAAACAGTGATTTACAAACGTATGTAGCATATCTTTTCTCTTTTTTCATTCTAACAAACGCAACCAACGCTTTATTTTATGTTATTCGAAAGGCTGACGCCACAGCACCCGTTATGGCGTCGCGGCTTCCTATCTATTGTTCTTTAGATATACAATTTTATTTTTAAAATATACTTTTTTCTCTAAATATATTATTCTATTTTTAATAATATTCATATATTTGAAATAAAAGACATAGATTTATTTTATTTTATTTCTCCTTTCTTATTTTGCCTCAAAAATTTTATTTTCATGTCATTCATTTTATTATTGACATTTGCTTTTACGATTTCTCATTTCATTTTCATTTAAAATTTTTACCATTCATCTCTTTTCGCTACTATGCACGATTCAATTTGGATTGGAATCTTTAAGCAATAAGACATTAGCTTATGTGACAAGAAGCTTTTGGTCGTCTGATGGATGCATTTCACGTGGCTACACATGAAGAAAAGATAGTAGAAAACTTTACACCCTTTTTTATCTCTTTTTTATATCTTTTCATCTGATTTAATATTTTAACTATCTAATAATTTTATTTTTTTAACCTCATTACCTATATTTTAATTATTATTTTTTATTTTTATATAAAAACTTACTTATTTTATCTTCTTTTACTTTATTTTTAATCATAATACTGGTTACATTACCTCATTCATTCTTTTTTTCAACATTTTTCCACCTCCTTTTCTCATTATTAAATGAATAATTAACCTATATTAGTTTGTCCATTTACCATTTGACACTTTTTGAAAACAAAACTGCAAGGCAAATGCTTTAAAACAAATGATACCATGCATGCATTAGATTAAACCCAAATGTGATGATACCATGCATGCATTAGATTAAACCCGAATGTGACATTACTTCTCTTGGTACTCATGCACATGGATACTGTCCAACACGTCTTTATTTGCAACCCCCACAATCATAATTATGGGGTCAATTCAAGAATCTAAACGTATGATTCAAGTACGCTTTTCCTTTTATTCTTCATCCTTTTCTTGGACACTAGATTTTTTTCTACTAGTGAAGGTTGAATAAATACCGCTAGATAATTAATTAGTCTGTAACTTCGCCTTATTTTCAATTTATAAGATAAGAAATACTATTGATATTTTATATTTAAATACATAGATAATATTAAAACCACATTTTAGATAATACTACAAAGTTTCTTGATCGCGACATTTTATGCCAAACTTTAATTATCAGAATTATTTTTCTCAACTCCTAATCCCAAAAAATTTATCGCATAAGTACACTAAATCATTATTGTTGTCCTTTCCTTTCCCTTCCCACACTTTTTTTGTGGGGATAGTTTTTTTTTTCCAATGTTTCTCTTTTAGGCACGTGATTTCTGAACCTCTCCTTTCTCCCACACCCACAGGCATTAAAGTTTGGTGGTGATTTACTTTCATAGGGAAAGATAAAAGTTGCTTAAAAAAGTAATAAAAATTTTAAGTTATTTAGACAAATCTATCCTATTAAGTTAAGAAAAAATGAATTTATTTTTTGGAGTTAGGTTTAGGTTTCCTGCTTACTAAAAAATATTGATTAATATTGTATAATACAATAATCTTTATTTTACCTATTTTCTCTCCCCTTTAATTTTATTAAAATTAATATTTTTTCATCAGCAATCTTCGTACCTAAAGGCATACTTAGTGAGATACGATGGGATTACATGAAGTCATATTTATTAAAGGCATTTCTTCTAGTGACTAGATGCAACCAACTTTCAGTTGGTCGCATTTGAGGAGGGGCCAGGTGCGACCATTTTCGATTGTTATATTTGGCCCTTCTCAAATGCGACCAACTGAAAGTTGATTTCGTCTGACTTGGGTTAAATGCAACCAACT
>JAYJMB010001230.1:0-16940 GCA_036873735.1 Pouteria campechiana
AATGGTCTAAATATCGTGACAGAATGTCCAGTGTGAAAAGGAATACGTCGCTGCCATTTGAAAATGGTGGTTAAATACGTGTCTGGAGTACAGTCTTTATCATAATGGGGAGGGAAAAGCGAAGGATGAGAGAGAGAGAGAGAGAGAGAGAGAGAGAGAGAGAGAGAGAGGAGGTCAGGCGTGTTTGTGCTGCCCTTTTGAAGGCAATGTAAGCACCTTGACTTATTGTGGCATACCCCACTTCGCTTTTCCTTTTTCCATTCCACTCATTGTCATGAGAAGTTATTCTCCTGTATGTCAAGATAGCATTTACAAATCTTGACTTAAGAAATCCCAGCAATACGCCTCACTCAAGGTTAGCCATCGGATGTGAACCTAATTGTCAAGGTGAAATGATGATGGCCACCGATAATCCGCGGTGATTACTCGATTGGATTTCTTAGACAGCAATTGATGATATGTAACCGTTCTAATTAAAATTCCAATGGTTTTAACGAATATGAAGCAGTTGCAATCATCAAATTTTAACTGTTTATGTTATGAACATCTCTACAGGGTGTTACACCAGGATTGGATCCATGCCAATGAGGTCATGTGTGTGATGTTTAATGCATTTTCACATTACTAGTTACGACATATGGTGTCCCTCAACATATGTGAAGCACAGAAATGGCCCTTTGGGGAGAATCTCACTGCCACACTCCTTTCCTCCTCTTTTCCTTTCCCCATCTTTTCATTCTTGTGACACATTCAAAGGTTGTTTTGATTCTCTCTGACCAAAGGATGTGTAAGGTTCCCTCTCTCTCTCTCTCTCTCTCTCTCTCTCTCTCTCTCTCTCTCTCTCTCCACAAGACCCTTTTAAAGGTGGGTGGATGACAAACCTCCTGGTCTCCAACCCCATCATTATTCCATGTATTGGAAACATACCTTACTTGTCCTTGGAACCCTTAAAAGCTTTCCTTTGAATCCATGCCTGAATTTGACCGTTGGGTCCCCAAAAAAGTTTCTTGGGTGGGTTGTGCGGGGGCTTTGAATCCTTGCTTTGTATCTTTCCTTTTCCTTCTTTTCTTTCTTTTTTTTTTTTTTTATTTCTTACTAGAATAATGATGTACGATTGAGGTCTCACGTGTATGACTTTTCCCCATGTGTCACAAGCTTTCTTTCTTTTCTGAGTGGGTGGCCAAATGATTGGTGCATGGACCTTACTAGTTTTGTGCCTTTTTTTTTTATTTAACACAGAGATAGTGGCACGCAACCAGGTGGCACCATAGGCCGTTGGACATCGTCACAGATTGATGGTAAGATGCGAACTACATTAGAAATAAGGTTAGTGTATCCGGATATTTCCACAAAAAGGATGGCCGCAACCACCGCACAAATAACAGTTTGGCAGTGCGCTGCAAATCTGCAAAATTGCATGCCTGCCCAGGTTGCAGCGGCAGTAAGTGGTCAGTACGGCCCACCCATCTAATACCCACATGTCGGATTGGTGGGCCCGACATCAGCATCAGCGGCAGCAGCGGCCACTGTCCTTCCTTAAAAAAGGCCGCTGCAAAAAGAGGGATTGAGTGGCCGCCCATGTCCACCACCACCACCACCTCCAACGCAAACAACGTGACCAGGCTCCACAATTTACTCAGAGATCTGAGGTGGGGGCTACCGTCCAACCGCAGATGTCGCACGTGCCGCCTGGCCCCGTCCTCTTCCACCCTTTTCCCGCAGGTGGGACCGCTGCAGGGACCCACCCAATTTCCCAGCGCTCCACGCCTCCCGTCACGCCTTGGACTCTAGCGCCTGTCTACGTGGCGCCCTCCGGCGGGTGCAACGCATCTCCCGACACGTGGCGCTGCCAGCGCGCGTCAGTTTGGATTTTGTTCAAACCCTCTCCAACCTCCCCATTTTTACCGCTCGGTGTTGCAGAATTCCCTCAGGTGCAATTTACTTCTAACCCTGTAATTGTTTAAATTTCAAATTAACCCTCAAAATTTTATAAGTAATCTACTAGTAATCTTTTTTAAAGACTTGATTAATGTTATCAAGGTTTATATGTAATGGATTAGTATTTTTTATGGTGCATTTTTAATGGGAAACGTAATTGGCAGGACCAACTAGCCATAGGTAGGGTCACGAAGATCCTGTTATTATTATGTCCGGGTGCCTGAAGAGTTTGGAAATTGGAAAGCAGGACATGGGTACATTTTCTCCATAGAAAATTACTTTCAAACGGACAAAACAGCGAAAAGCGCACTCTCTCTCTCCTCTGCCAACCAAACCCCTAATAAAGCCCCCCTTCCGTCCTCGCCACTTACATTGCATGTTCTGCGCTTTCCTCCCTCGTCTTCCCTTCTTCGACCCAACAATACCAAAACACCCAACACACAATATCTCATTCTCCATGGCTGTCGAGGCTCACCATCTCCATCTCTTCCCTCCCCAGCTCATTGCCAATAGGTATCTCTCTCTCTCTCTCTCTCTCTCTACCAGTAGGTCTCTGTCCCTCTCTCTGTAGTCGTATGATAATATCTGTTTTTCTTGGATTTTGCAGGGAAATTATCAACGCCATTGAAATGAATACCAACCTCTACAACACCCAGATTGGTTTCAACGTCCCAATTCCGGGCGCTCAGAGTCTCATCCCGTTCTACAGTTCCGCCTTAGCTGATCCAATCCCGACCAGCACATTGAACGCTGCTGACAGTGGCCTCACCTGTAATCTCCCTGCACCTCGCAAGCGCCTTAGAGAATTCAACTTCAATAACTGCAACACTAATATCCAAACCAACGCCACCAACAACCCCTTTCTTGCGATATCCGAACAGAAGGATCGAAGCCAAGCTCACCCCTTCTCCTTTCTAGGCGAAGATATCTCCTTGCAAATCCAACAGCAGCAGTTGGAGATCGATGGGTACATCGCCCAGCATGTAATTTTCACTCCTTTCGATCATCTCGGGAGTTTTTATCAAATGGGTTGATGAATTTTCTGCAATTCTTCTATTTTTTTACGCCGTCTTTCTGTTTCCAATAGTTTGGGACGGTTTTTCCTTGACCGGGTCTTCTTCTTTTTCATTTTTACGCTTTTTTTCTTAATGGGTGATTTAATTTCGATCAATCTCCAGGCAGAGAAGGTCCGAATGGAGCTGCTTGAGCGCCGAAGACAGCAATCGAAGCGGCTCATTGCCGCCATCGAGGAACAGATGAAGAAGCGACTTAAAGCCAAGGAAGAAGAGATTGAGAAGATTGGGAAGCTGAATTGGGCCTTGGAAGAGAAGGTAAAGAGCCTCTTCATGGAAAACCAGATATGGAGAGACCTAGCCCAATCCAACGAGGCGACTGCAATCGCTCTCCGGACCAATCTCGAGCTGGTGATGGCTCAGGCGAAGACGGACCCCGGCCGCGAAACGGCCGAGGACGCCGAGTCCTGCTGCGACAGCAGCGACCGCGACGAAGGGCGGCGCAAATTAGCCGGGCCGGCTCAGGAAAACGACGGCGGTGCGCAGGTTAAGCTGGCGGGAGGCAGAGGGTGCAGGAATTGCGGGATGGGGGAGTCGTGCGTGCTGCTGCTGCCGTGCCGGCACCTCTGCCTCTGCACGGCATGCGGCACGTGCGTGCACACGTGCCCCGTGTGTAAATCCAACAAGAACGCCAGCGTGCATGTGAACATGCCATGAGAGAAAAAAAAATAACAAAGAGGAGAGAAAAGGAGGGAAAAAATGAGATGAAAATTGTATAAATTCGATTTTTGCTCTTTATTATTTTTTTCCGTATATAATTTTGTAGTTTTCAGGCAACTTTACGCTACACTTGAGTAGCTAATACACGGGTGTGCAGTGTATATTCTCAATACACTGATTTTAAATGTTCATGTTATAGACTTGCAGTCTTTTTTAGCATAATGCTGATATTTATGTGATCCGTAATATCCTGCGTTGTGAGACCAGAACAACTAAAAGGCGAAAGCAGCTGCACACACGTTTCTCATGTCTGCACCTGTGTAGATGGGTAGGCAGGAATCACGCTGGCTGCCCGCTTTCCATGCCCCGAGCTTATCTTTCCACGTCCATTAATTTGCTGGACCCATCGTTACTCCCGCGCCATGCACAACTTCGTACTTCCACCAGCACAGCACATGTAGCCAAAATCTACGCCGTCTATCAAATCTTCACAATTCTACGGAGGACGTCTGCAGAGATACTTACATTTTCTACCCATGATGGCAGTTTTATCAATATTTTAAAAATTTTTATGAATTTTTTTTATATTTTTTAAAAATATTTTGGAAAATACAAAAAACTAATCATTTTTAAAATTAATAAACAGCCTATATTATTTTATAAAATGGTCTGAAACGTAAAATAATTAATGCTTTTAAAAAAACCATTGGATATAATTGAATTGAAAATCTTTTTGAAAATTTTATATTTTTTAAAAATATTTTGATAAAATTAAAATATTGTTAAATCTATATAATATACGAGTAGAAGGTGTTTCGGGTCATTTTCGTAATTTGCCCGTGAGCATGAATGTTTGATCCTGTTATGCAAGAAAGAAGGCAGAATGTGGGGCCTCCTAGCAGAGGCACGCGCAATGCTCGGGCATAACGAGGGAGGGGAGAGGAATTTGCAACCCCTGCGACAAAAGAAAAGAGGGAAGCATAGGAAAAAGTTGGATTGCCGCTGTGATAATTCCAAAACCAGGGCCATCATTTCCTGGATCAGAAAGAGACCCTTGCGCATTTTATGTCACCCCCGTGTTATTAGAATTAGATTGATGATTGATCGGTGTTTGGTTCAACCGGTTCGACCAGCCGGTTCTCCATGAATCTTTTTTTTTTTTTTTGAAAAAATAAAAAATATATAACATAATTTAAAAAATCTAAATACATAGATATTTTGTTATAATACTATTACTTCAATACATCTTTTATTGTACTATTGAATCGAATCGGGCATATCAAACGAGTCAGTTAATCGGTTCACGGTTGAATCGGTTTGACCGGAGTTCGGTTCATAACACAACGTCAAGCTCTCGCCTTCATGGCTATCCGTTACGCTTCCCATGAAAGCCGTTTCTCGCCACTCTCGAGGCAAGCACCGATTTCTACATACACTCACCCATATGTCTTATTATTTGCCGCACCACCGCTTTAACTTGGTGTCAACTAGAAAAAATAAATACATTAAAAAAGGTCGAAAGAGGTGGTTAGTGCTCCACGGGAGCCGATTCTCATGAGTGTGATCAACTTTATTTCTGATGCTTTTATTACTCGGATCGCCCGGCGGGGCTATACAACGAAATAAAGGCAATTTCTATGGTGCCGATGTGTCACATCAGCAAATACTAGGACTTCATGAAAGGTGGACCATGAATCGAGCAAGATGAGGTCAGTCTTAATCAATGCACTGGTGCAGATGGATAGGACTTATTCTCATCTCAAACGCGACAAGCAAGCAATTAGTAACACAAATTTTTTTTTTTAAAAAAAATCCAACATAGGTTTTGGCAAATATCCAATGGCTCTGATCTTTGGATGCATCTGCGTAGGTCCTACATGGTGAAATGGACAATAGAGGTTACACATAAATTTTGTGAGGCGAAGGAGGTACATTTACTGCGAGCGGTTGGAGCATGCGTTAGCGGTGTAATGCTTTCCATGGCTATGGAGGAGGAAGTAGCTGCTGCTACTGGTGGCGGCCACAGGCGGGACAAAACTGCTGCTACTTTTGAATGTTATCAGCTTCAAGGTCCTCAATGGAAGAATAATAAATAACTAAATAAAATTAAATGGGCAGCATGCAGTAAGCATTCGGCTCCACCTAAAATTGGCACAACGGACATGTGGGCCCTATGTAGTGCTTTTTCTTGTTAGTCTCCTAGCGTGGCCTACCTTGGATCCTTACCGGTGATCTGAATAGTAGATATGCTCACTTACGTAGGTGTTGGGGAAACGTAACACAAGAGAAGCATGAAAGCTGGTAGATTAGCCAAAAACTCCACCTAGAGCTCGCATCGCTCCTAAGGACTACCCAGAAGAACCATCACTCACAAGAAAGACTCCTAAGAAGAACCATAAGATGAATAATCATTAAGAATCTTCTCCATAAAGGAATCTTAATCCAACCCCAATAGTTCCAATGCAGGACATTGACCTCCTTAAGCATAGACCTTAACACCTCTATATAAACACCGAGTATACACACTCTATGATCATAAGCTCTCTCCATCATTTATAATCTCTACTAAGGTCCTTTATTGACTCGAGCGTCCAAGTGTTTGTATTAGGACAACCCTCGACACCTACTGATGTTTTCCTTATTTCGCAGAATCTGCATACAAGATTCTTAGAGAGCAACAATGACATTGTTTATGAGAAAGTTCAATAACTAAGTCATGTTAGAGGGATATTTGAGCGATATGAACCTTCTTCCATCCCATCCTTCAACAAGAGACAACCCATATCATGTAGTTGATCAAGGCAGATCTCGAAATATCACCTTCCGAATAAACATGCTACTGGAACAAATAATGTAGACAAACAATCTCATGATACAACAAATAATGCAACAACAAAAGGAGTTCTTCAAAAGGATGCTCACTTCAAATAATCAAAGAGGTAATCCCTACCCTCAACCTCTCATGACAAGCACATTGATGCAAAGGAGTTCGTCGGAGGAGATGACCCCCCCAACAAATCCCCACACCAAGAAGAAGAACCATCTACAAGAGTAAGGAGACCACCTATCAGAGAGACAGGTAGACAACTTAAAAGA
Source organism: Pouteria campechiana (assembly GCA_036873735.1). NCBI lineage: Eukaryota > Viridiplantae > Streptophyta > Magnoliopsida > Ericales > Sapotaceae > Pouteria > Pouteria campechiana. The sequence goes on from JAYJMB010001230.1 coordinate 6,768, forward strand.
AGAAATCAAAGACTTAATCGCAATCTTCAGTAGACAACTTAAAGAAGAAATTAAAAACTTAATCACAAGAGGAAGATTGCAGTGCTATGTGATGGACAATAGGTAAAGAAGAGAAGGTAGAAACAATAGGTGAGATGGTGTTCTCCCAAAAAGAAAAGACTTCCAAGGAAGCACAAGAGAGATTTTAGAATGGAAGTTAATCTTCCAAAGGTTGGAGCCATTAATGTAATCACTAGCGGATTCACATCAAGCAGAACCACCCTAATTAGAAGAAGAACTTAAGCTAAGCAAATCAATTGATGATTAAAATTTTTATACTAATCAAATATTTATGCCACTTTCGAGAATTCTTGAAAAATATTTCCATCTCTGACCATCTAAGAAAGATATAACTACCCATCTACAATAAATTCAACAAAAACGTCATAAATAATGGAGCCTACTACCTAAAATGACTTAATGAAAGAGGGTGTTCTTGGATTAGACCATCAAACACCCACGAACGTATCATTAATAAATTAGATAAATTTGTAATTAAAATTTTTATGTCACCTAAAGATTCATATTAAATTTAATATTTCTTGCAAAATATTTTTTTCATTGATAAAGTATTTTTGTCTCTTCTCTCCCCTCAAAGCAAACTTTGTTGAGTTTTAATGTTTAGTTTTGATGGTAACACAAAACTTGTTTCATGATTAAATTAAGTTAATGAAGTTTTACTAAGATTTTTGAACTCGGAGGCTTCGGAGGACGAATTTATAACTTCAGAGGAAGCTTCGAAGTTCTGAGCAAGCATTAGAGGAAGCATTCAAGGCTTCAGAGGATGTTCAGAAAAATGCAAAAGTTTCAGAAGGAAGCTTCAAAGTTTAGAGGAAGAGTTTAAGGCTTCAAAGGGACATTTAGAAGAACATAGAAGTTTCAGATGGAAGCTTCAGAGGACATAGGAAGCTTCAGAAGAAGAATCTTCAGAGGTTTTAGAGGAAGCTTTAGAACTTAGTAGTCACATTTCAGAGGCTTTAGAGGAATATTCAGAGGACATAAGAAGCTTTAGAAGATAAGTGCCAAAGTTTCAAAGGATGTAGAAGGTTCAAAGGTTACGTTTCTAGATTTAAAGGAAGCTTCAGAGGTTGCATTCCGAACTACAGAAGTCTAAAGACATTACTGTTGGTGGTAGTTAGGACAATTAGTCTCCAAAAGAAGTTTCAAAGGATAGGTCTTGACATTCAGAAGTCTATAAATATAGCTGTTAGTGGTTGGTGGAACGATCAGTTCTTTAGAGGGAGCTTTAGAGGATACATTCAACCTTCTAATTTCTGAAGTAGTCACTAGAAACAAGTTCTCCTCTATTGGGCAGTCTTTAGAGGAAATGAGAATTTATTTTAGAGTTTTAAAATACTAATGCTGCAATGATCACCTGACTTTCGGAGCTCTAAATCTTGGCTTCAGAACTTTGAAAACATAAATTGCTACATTTTTGTTGAGTAAACACAAGTAATTTTAAACAGTATAAAACTTAACAAAAATGGTTGTAATGGGTCTAAATCATTTTGTAACTTTTAAATAGACGTTTCAACAAAAAAGAAGAAGAAGACTCTTGACTATATTTAACAATAATCTATCACAAGATACTCAAGTCTCCAAAGTGCATTCACTCTAAGGCACTACTATTATCAGAGTACTAAAAGCTACATCATTTACGTTTCAAGGAGAACGAAAACATTTTAATGTTTAATGTTTTATGTTTTAGTTTAGCTTAATTTTGTGTATACTTGGGCCTAGTTAGAGGTAGTTACTTATACACTTTAGATTTGGTAGTTTGAGTTCTTGGTAAGCTCTTGAGAAACTAGGTTGCATAAGAGTTTGTTAGTAAGTTCTTAAGAAACCAACAATGTAGAATTGTTAGTGAGCTTAGGAAACCTAATTGTATGAGTTCTTAGTGACATGGGAAACCAAAGGAAGTGTGATTCCATATGGTTATAGTGGAACCCAAGGTTAGGAATACCTTGGAGAGTAGAGTAGGTGCTAAGGGGGCCTAAACCACTATAATACTTATGTTTTTATTGTTATGTGTGTTTGTGTGCTTCCACTGCTATTTATTTTCTGCATAGGCATATCCCATTTGTTTTCCCATATTGCTTGGATTCCTATTTGGCTATATAACCTGCCATTAGGACACAACAACCTTAAGCCCCTACCTAGGAGCTTGTGAAAGGAAGAACAAGATTGGAACCTGAACTTATAATAAGAAAGGATTCCAAGGCATAAAACCTCCAGATCGGAACTTAAACCTATAATAGGAAATGATTTTAGGGCACAACATAGAAGCATGACCACAAGGAGGAAAGTGGTTCCATGAGACCCAACACGAAAATGTCCCCACAAAGATGAAAGCAGCCTCACGAGGCACCAACTGAAAGTGGGCTCACGAGGCCTAAAATAGAAGAGTCTCAATGAGGCCCAAAGAAGCATGCCCACAAGTCTAGGCAATGAGAGGCCCAAATTAGTAGGCCTAGAAGGCCCTCCTAACGAGGCCCAAATTAGCAAGCCTATAGCGTCCAAAACATGAAAATGAAAACCTAAATCTCCAATATAGGAAGGGATTCCGAGGTATAAAGTATAAAAACTAGAGCCCGATCCGACCATGGGAGGAGAGCACACAAAACTTACACCAATGAATGTCATTGATAGTAGAACATACAAATTATTATTCTCACATCATTCAAACAAGTTATATCACATGCAAAGAGTCTATAAAGAAATTTTATTTATCACTTATAAAATCTTGTTTACATGATTGCATTAAATATCCTCATCAGACTCCTTAGGAGCTGTATCACTAAGGTCTGCACTAAGAAACTTTTGACTTACTTTTCTCTTGCAAGAATAGAAGCCATTAGAAAATAAGGCTACCCCTAGTGTATCACCATCATTTCTTGTTATTTGGGCATTTCCACCAATTGCTCAAATTGCTTGTGACGAGCATGGTGTAGCATAGAAGAATGCTCTTTCCGCAACTGGACAATCTTGTCATGAAGGGCTTCTTCCTAGTTGTCGCTTCCACTTTAAGACTTGCTAATGTTGCCTTCTTAACTATAACAGCCTCCACCACAATGTCACGGTCTATGATCATAGCATCCTAATTAGCTTTAGTAGCCTCATGAGCAATTATGGTAAATTCTTAAGAAGATTCTATAATTTTTTGCCTAGAATCCATAGCATTCCAATAAAAAAATTAATGGTTCCTTATGAGCCTTCAAAATGGATAGTCTCTTCTAGTTTGTAAAACACTTCCACTACTCTTTTAGTGTAGCTTTGAGGCTAACATTTTTGACAATAGCTTCATTCCTCCAGGTACAATACTAAAGAGGAGAATTCCTACTGCCTAACTAACCTTGCCTTTACCTTTTATAATCACAACATAACTTGAGATAGGTTCCCTTGGACATCGTCCCTTTTGTGAATTTAAAACTTCAGTTAGTCCAATTGATTCTGCTTATCTATTGCTACACATGACATTGACCATGGACTAGGTGTAAAGTTCCTTGAGGCTTCGCTCCAATGCTCATGCTTGGTCCAAGGAGCATGATAACTTGTTGACATAGATTTAGGCCAGCTCAAGATAGGCTAGCAAAGCAATCAGGGGGGTGGTCCTGCTCAGCAAGGTAATAGTGGGTGAAGATGGATGAGAAATTGAAGGAGGCAAAACCGCACCCACTTGACTAGAACCAAAAGGCTTGGCATGTTGACGATGTGAAGGTCATTTAGCGAAAGCAGGAGACAACGATTGCTTTAGTGGGAAAGCAAAAATCTTAAAAGAATAAAGGAAAAGACAAAGAAAGTTAGCACTTAGTAAAAAGAAAACTTAGAATCTATCAACACAAATAACTTACATGCAAAGAACTAGAACATACCTATACAAAATATAGAAGGACTAGAAGATGAGTGAGAGCTACCCTCACCTGCAGCACATTGCCTTAGCAGTACTAGAAGGCATGGAGCTTGCGGATGCAGGGGAAGGAGAAATAGTAGAAGGATAAACTAAAATAGAGTACCCCCAAATCCTGAGCTCATATTAAGAATAAACTCCAAAGAAGAAAAAGGAAGAATCACAAAATAGGACAAAATTAGAGATGACAAGACATAAAAGAAGAAGCTAGCTCAGAATAAAAAACTAAGATGGAACTAGCAATAGATGACATCCCATAGATAGATGGAACGACAACCATAAGCCTAGCCTCATGTACGTTGGAGGGGGAAAACTTGAGCTGCCCATGCTAATAGATTCCCCAATGAAACCAGGCATAGATGACTTTGTAAGAAGGGGAAGAGAATGTATAACTCCTTCTAAAGACATATCAGGATCCTCCCAAGTGTAAAAATATCTTCTATGGAAATAGCATGTCGGAGAGTAGGAGATTGTTCCATTGCACCTTATGAAACAGCAGAATTAGAAGAAAAAGAAGAGTTAAAAGAATGAGAAAGCCCTACGGAACCTACTGCTTAATGAATCGGCTCAATAGATCACTGACTCAAAAATGGCCATTGGTTGTGGACTCGATGAGCCTACATATAATGATGCTTCCAATCATTGTATCCATTAAAAGTGAGGGCAAAAAGTTGTCGCCAAGTAGCATGGGAAGTTAGGCAAAAATAACTAGCAGAATTAGGAGCCTTGCGAAGGAAAAAAATTAAAGAAAACATGTTAATAGAAAATATGGACACATGGCAAAGGTTATGCACCCAGTGATAATTGAACAAAATATATCACCAACTGTTAGAAATAAGTTGGCTAGAGGAGAGATTGAACAAACTCAGTAGTTAGATGATGAAGATTGGATGGAAAAGACAGAAACCTGCCTAGAGGGAACTCAAAGAAATGGAAATAAATCCATCTGGTGGATGATGAGGAAGAGATGAAGGAGAAAGTAAGACCCACGACATACCTTCAGATAAGGAATGGGTGTGAAACTCCTCCTTAATGCTGCTAAAAACCCAAGATAAGAACCTTTTGATGACCATTTTTGAGCTAGAGAAAAGCTTTGGCAGGAATGAAAGTGTGTGAGAAAAGGATAGGGCACAAGCAACAAAATCAAAAGGTAGTAAAATGATGATTCACCACCTAATATAGAAATCCCATGCGGAAACCACCAAAGGTGGGATATTGAATCAAGAAACCAATAGTTGTTTCATCTAATTACATTAAAATGTCATATGAATGAGCAAATATCACTATGAGAATGTGCAAAAATGTCATGTTAGTTATGAAAGGTTGATAAAGGAAGCTTCTATTTTTGAAAAACCAAAAAGAATAGTTCAGCAAAAGCTTGTAAAAAGTGGGAAAGGTGTTGTCAGAAGTGGGAACAATGAAAGAAGCAAAAGCATTATTTTCTACATGAAAATGCTAAACTATTGCCAAATCATAACATAGTTGAAGTGACAACTTTGTTGGGAGATATCAGGTGTGTCATGGAAGGTCCCTGTGCTAAGTTGTATGAAGTGATAATAGAAGCATTTGATAATTGAGCACGTCAAGTAGTTTGGAATAAAAATGAAAATGCTAGCCCCCTAAGAGTCTTATTAGAGTTTGGAAGCAGAATTCAAATAAGCATGACTAAACTAGCGGAAGCTAGTAGTGGTTGGAAGCGACATGTAAATAGACATAGCAAAGATAGCAAATGTATAACCATTACATAGATAGACATAGGCGAAATAAAGAAATAATAGTACCAGAGAAGGAAAAGATAATTTATTAAACTCATTTAATTCATTCATTACAAGTGAAAACAGACTACGATAAACAAAATTATAAAGAGGCCCTTATCAATGGTTATAAAGGGAAAAATAAATATAATTTATTAAGACAGGGTCCTCACATGATCTAGAGCCACTATGTGCCCAATGGAGCATTTAGTGAGGTGTTGAGTAGCCGACTAAAGTGATGTACAAATGAACTAATATTATACCTTAAGAAAGTCAATCTCCTCATACTGTTTGTCTATTCTTAGCACCATCTGATTCCTTGTACTAGAACTTTGCGAGTCCATCTTTGGTACAATCTTCGGATGATCACAAATTAACAGTAGATAGTTAATTATATAAGCCATGTTGGGTAGATTTCTATACCTTGGAAAACCTTCCGTGGGTAATAAGTTTAATTGAAGCCAAAATTAGTTCACGGTGATGATGGTGTAATACTAACAATATGATGACCAACATTTCAGGAAGAGCATGATATGAATAATCAAGTCTCATAGAAACAAGCAAAGAAAATTGAGCAAACCAAGAAGATGGGTTCCACCACATCTCTTTTAGGGGATTAGTGTTTGAAAACTATAACATGAGATAAGTATGATAGCTGATAGATTAGCCACATCACTCCTAACTTCAATAAGAGACCTACTTTAATCACCACATGGTTCCATAAGACTCTACCTAAAGCCAATACCATCCCCAAGAAGGACTCCTAAGAAGAACCAGAAGATGAACAATCATCCAAAATCCTTCTCTAGAAAGGATTCTTAATCCAACCTTAATTGTCCATGTACAGGACACTGACCTCCTTACACACTGACCCTAACATAATTATATAAACACCAGGTATGCATACCCTATGATTATAAGCTCTCGTCATTATCTATACCTCTTTACTAAGGTCCTTTACTAACTTGAGTGTCAGAATGTCTACCCCAAGACCACTCTCAGGACCCATTGACATTTTCTTCATCTTGCAGGATTTGCACATAAGATCTTCAAGAGCAGTTTGGGCATGCCCCAAATAGTAGGTGGTGGTGTATTGTTATCTACGACATCCAAGGATAACATTTGTTTAGATGTGAATTTTTTAAGGTAGTTTAGTTCATGGTAGAAGATAAGTCATTTTAGTTTAGCTAAGCTAAAATAAATAGCATATGATTCCAATAGCACCATAATTAAAAGTTGAGGTGGAGCAAAATAAATAAAAACTTATAACATGGTTTGAAGATACTATTTCTAATTTTATGAACTATAAAAGTTTTAATTAAACTATTTTTAATGTCTTAACTAAATAATTTTCATAAGTATAATGGTTGACTTAATTTAATTAAAACATAAGGTTGTGAAAATGGTGTTATTCTGTATAAGTATTACTCATAAATAATTTTTTTTGGAGAAAATAGATAATATTATAAAAAAGTTAATTAGTATATGTAGTTAAATATTATATCAATATGTGTTTCATTGTGAGTTTTGTTACATTGCAAGCATGAAGTTAAATACAAATTCTGTTCATGACAATTAACAATTATTCAAAAAGTTACAATGTCTTATATCCTAGATCTCATAGCAATTGCATATTTTAAAGAAGAAAAGCCTTGATTAAAATGAAAAGTATGTGTATTAAAAAAGAAGTAGAACGAGAGTGTGACCTTTTATCATTCTCTATAAAAGATTAGAAACCAACTAAAAAAAAATTAAAAGTGTGTGATTTTTTATGTTTGCTTGTGAAGGGTTGAATCCAGATTTAAAATAAATAAATAAAAGTGAATGATCTTTGGTGTTTGCTAATGAAAGATCAAAACTGAATGAATATCTTCCTTTGAAGCTTGTGAGAGATCAAAGTCAGGTAATAATGCATGACTATGAAACAATAAAGTGTTATGGTAGAAAAAGATTGAATTATTTTTATCGATAAGAGAACAAAAAGCTTGGTGTAATTAACTCTCTCTATAATCATGAGAAGCTTAGGAAGAATAATTGATAACTAAGTCACTAAGTAAGAAGTGTTAGGATTGTTATGCATGTTTTGATAACAACAAAATTTGTATTAAGATGAAATTCATGCAAATGATATATGTGTTCAGAAAATTTGAATTGTGGACAATTATGCTTGGAATGTATGCATGCTTATGCAAGTTATATAAACATATATTCATGATGCATTTAAAGTTCCTTATCATATATTAGAACATATGTTTGCATTATGCTTCATAGAGTTATCATATTATGTGCTTAAATAAAGATGTCTATTATCCTTGCTTCACATTATGTGCAAATTATATGAGGATAAACATATTATGATACAATGATAGATTTCAAGGCTAACAACATGACAAGTGCAGAAATTTCTAAGTGCAGGACTGCAATTGCCTCCCTAATCATCTACTACTTTTCGAAAGAGTTAAAATTGAAGATCACATTTCAAAAGAAAAGGAAGATAAAAATAAAGGTTTCAAAATGTGCTACAGGGAGTTTACCTTGTCCGAAATCTGATTCAATCCAGAAAAATTCTCACGGACAAATGTAAAGCAAAGACAAAAGAAAGCTTAAGATGAAGCCAAAGGTCAAGAAAAAGAAAGTGTTATCCGAATATAAAACTTCAAACAATCCAGAATGACCAAGACAAAGTTTGTCCGAGACTAAGCAGAAGAAGCAACCTCACCAGGAACTCGAACAAATATAAATAAGAAAGAAACTTTGTCTGACTATCATAAAACAAAAAGACTTTGTCCAATCGAAAGAAGCTAAGATGTATAAATGAACTTTTTCTGAATCACCAAAGGCTCAAACAAATGCATGCGATGAGAAAGAACTTTGTCTGACCAATGAAAGCCAAATATGAACTCTGTCCAATATAAACTTTGGATAAATGTGGAGTAAAAAGAGTTCGTTCAACTTTGTCTAAACAAAAGAAAATGAAAAACAAAAGAAAACTTCATTCGAATCTAAGTTCAACTCCATTTGCGCCATTAGGGTTTGTTTGATATTAACTTCATACAAATACCAAGACAAGAAGTTTTGAGAAAATTTGTCTGAGATTAACTCTGGAAGAATGCATAAAGTTAAATATCATGCCTTTGTTCGAAATTAATCAATATGTGATTAGCAATTAATCCAAAGCAACAAAAAGGCATCTGTACTTGTGCTTTTAGTATGTTGAGTTGACTAGTCACCATTTTTGATGATAAATAGTGCTGCGAGTTTTTCAACTATGACAAGTCAAGCCAAAAGAAGAACATTTCAACAACAACTTATCTTCTTCTTTGCCAAGAATGGCATTGCAAACTTTTTAGTAGTTTGGAATAAATTAGAAGTAACACACTCTAATGAGAGAAATTTAGAATGGTCTTCTACATTCAAAGTTTCCCAGCTTCCTCTTTTCCTACATTCAATGAAACTCATTATTCTCCAACGGTCAATTTTTTAAGAGATCTATTTAAGAAGAAGTGAAGGGATGTTCTAGTTGTTGAAGAAATAAAAGGATTGAGCTTAACCTTTTACAAATCTTTGCAACCCTAGGCCAAGAGCTTTAACCTTCAAACATCCATTTAAGAGCTTCAAGTTTCCAAATCTTTAATGCTATCTTCTTCAAACATCAAGGAAAGATCTTCTTCACTACAAAAAGTTGTTCAAATATCAAGTCTTCCTTAACACTCACCAAGAAGCACAGATCAAATGTGTAAATATTTTCTATTTTATCTATGTATTCATGCCTCCAAGAGTAGATCCAACAAACGTAATCACAGTAGCTAATGCCCCTTGGAGCTGGAATCCAAAAGAGTGCTAGGTGCACTAGTTTACACCCCTTAGAGCGGATCTAGAAGAATGCTAGGTGCACTAGTTTATGCCCATAGAGGTAGAATATAGAAGAGTACTAGGTGCACTAATTTATGCCCCCTAGAGCTGAAATCTAGAAGAGTGTAGGATGTAATATTGTATTTCTATTATATGAGATAATAGAACCCAAAGCACAAGGAGAGTGTGTTCTTGGAAGAGTCGAGTGGAGAGGTTTTCCAAACCACTATAAAAAATTGTGTTATTTGTGTGTGTTTACTTTACTTTCCTTGTACCTTACTATCTCATTATTTGTCTTATATTCCTTATTATTTATCTCATATTGCTTTGCACACAAGCACAAAAAGAGAAAAATTAATCTTACAAGGGTTAAGCAAGAAATTTTCATAGACCTAATTCACCCCTCCTCTCTTGGGTTAAGCTAACCTTCAGGAACAATAGGAAGATGAGTGTTTGGGTTGTCTCCAAATGAAATGCTGATCTGGCTCTCGAGAAGATCCCGCCTAGAATCTTGCAAGATAGAGAAAACGTCAGAGGGCGCCGTGGGTGGTCCCGGCGCGGGCACTCCGACGCTCAAGTCAGATGGGGACCTTAATAGGGGGAGTGAATAATAGAGAGAGA
>JAYJMB010001232.1:0-16939 GCA_036873735.1 Pouteria campechiana
GTATGTAGGACCCATGAGGCAAGGATGTTGAACTTAAACAATTGAATTGAAGGCTTATGAAAGTGTTCTACTTTAAGGTAAGTAGGTGTGATTGTTTTCAATGTATGAATGCTTAAAATGGATGGGGATAGTGTCTATCCCATATGTTTGCAAACGGGCATGAATGAAATGATTGTTAGGGATAGTGGATATCTCGTGAATTGTTATTTATTATATATTTATGTAGATGTGTTAAACATTGAGATGTATTCTTATGATTCTTTTGTATGCACTAAGATGGTTTCCATGTGTATGCATGTAAATATGTATGAGTGAATGGAGATAATGGTTATCCCATAATCCTTGTATTTGTAAAGTATGCGTATAAGTGTAGAATGTTTGGGATGGTGAATATCCCAGGAATCGTTACATGGTATTATGAATGCATATGTGCAGATCCTAAGATGTATGAATTGGATGTGTTATGATGTGATGTAATTATGTATTAAATTGTTATGTAATACAGTATTGCACTTGATGTATTTATGCCTAGATGGCATAAAAATAAAAAAATTTGAGAACGTATTCGTGTTGAATATACTTTTGGGATGCCTGATGGATCCCTCTTGCTGTTTATGCTTTGTTATACACCTACTTACTGAGTTTGCCTAAACTTACCCCTTCTTAATATTTTTTTAGCTGACAGGATAGGTAAAGAATCCCAACTACGGATTGGGGCTATTAATCTAGATTTGAAGTCATTTTAATTATGAAATAGTAAATTGGGATTGGATTCCCTTCATATTACATTTTTTCAAATTAAAAGCATAATTAAATTTTTGTAATAAGATAAAATGATGTATATTATATAGCCTAGGCATTTTATAGTGATATATTTATAATTATAGTTGTGTGATTGCCATCACGACCTGGTTCTGATTTTGGGCGAAGCTATGAATATGGGTTTAGTGTTTAGTATTTAAATGTAATTGATGTTTTATATTGCATGATTATTAATGGTATAAGGCATTACACATGTATATCAGGTGCAAATGCCTTATATTTCAGGGGAGACTATCAAATTTTTGATAAGATTCTTCTCTGGAATATAAGATGGTAGCATCTCTCATTGGCCCTGGGATGGCGTGGTTAAAACGCCTAAGGTGGGAGTGCGGGGTGTTACAAATAAGCACCTTGAAGAGACAATTGTTCAATTTTCCATCTCTTAGGATAAATCTATATGAAAATTTCAAAGGATACTCTAGTATATAACCACCAAATCCTTGTCCTTTAGTGAAACATCTCCAGCTTTATGTATTGATCAACCATTTTTTGGCTGGCTCAATACCCATTTCAAAAGCAAGTATCTTATAAGCTTACCCACTAGAAAGTCTTTTCCAGATTCTTCACCTTTTTCATGTTCAACCATGTTTTTTAGAACTAGGCTTTGATACCTGTAGTTGGCGCCATAGACAAAAAGTGAAATTTATTTCACTTATGGATGCAAATGCTTTCCATAAGGTAAACCTGATTGTTTTCTTCAAGTTCTGGATCTGATACTTCTTTCTCAAAATATTCCGATTCAGCTTCAAATAGATCCTCATCATCTAAGTCTATTTCTTCTACCAAATAGGTGTAAAATAAGCCTTTCCTTTGGAACAAAGCAACGTCTTCAATTGAGGTTGATGTGCTTTTCTTTCAAGGCATGTTATAGGTTTATGACTTGATTTTTCATATAACCAGCAACATTTACACTAAGACAAGGGTATTCCTTTGGGACATTATGGCTTTCATCCATATTTTTCTTTGAACACTTGTCTCCTTTCTTTGGTAATCAAAGGGGCCTTAAATATCTTTTTTGTTTTGATGGTTTGTCCCTTTTTCTTATTAATTGGAATCTTGCGATATTTTTTAAATTTCTATTTGAACTTTTTCTTTGGTTTCTAGGATTCTCTAGTACAAACTATTTTAGATTTCCTTGGTTTAGCACAATAATATCTTCCTAGCATAAGTTCAAACTTATCACAATAATCTTCAAACATTACTAGAATTTTGCCTGTGTCCTTAGATAATTTTTTTCCATGCAATAGAGCTTGATGCAATATCTAACTACATTAGCTCTTGCACCCAAAGTATTTGCAACATTTGTATTTGATAGCATACGTTTGTTCCAATGCTCTTTGGGCTGCTGTTCCCCAACTTCTGAGTAACTTATCCTAAAACATTCCAAGAGCAAACATCTAATCTTCAAAGCTTAATTGATAGTATCTATCTTTAAAATAACAATAATATTCTTCAAAATAACACATATCGCAGATCCGAAGTTTTACTAAATCTTCTCTCACTTACTGCTTCTGATAACAATCACTTTCAGTAATAGTTTGTTTAGCAAACTCTTTTTAGCATTTCCATAAAGATTGGAATAACTTCTTCTGATCTTTGTGCATTTTCAGCTATAATATTTTTCATTGGAGACCTTTGACTTAGTTCATCCCAAAATCTTTGAGTTGTTCCCTGTAGACTTCCTGCTAGATAAATTCTAGCCTTTTCTACTATGACATCCTTGAATTTTGAAGTAGGAAATTTTTCTAATTTATTAAATGAGAAATTTTATGCATATGAATTTAATAAATTATGGAGGACTTATTTTTGCAATGTAATATAATTATGAGAGTGATGATTATAAAACACATTGATCATATTATTTAAGGGTTTAATTATGGAACAATTAAGGAAAATAATGGTGCATGTGCATGCTTAGCTTGTGCACCACTAAAGCACCATAAGCTAGAGCACCTTATATGCTCCATCATCTTCAAAACACTCCTTTCAAGTCTTCCCTTCTTCACGCCCAAACCAGCCCTATCCATTCTCTTTTATGCCCATTTTTCCCTTGAATCTTTGCTTAAAAATTTTGGTTTTTACATGTACTGCCAACACGCATTAAGAAAGCTTGATCTTTCATCTGTTTCTATGTGATTAAAAAGGGGAAAATTTCTTTTTGCTAGTATGTTGAGGGAAGCTTAAGATTTGGGGTTGCGATTTCATTTTTGTAGGTGAATCATCACAAGAGATCAAGGTATGCAATTTTCCCAAATCTATTCTTGCTTTTTAAGTTTTAGGGTTGGTTCCACACAAATTTGTGACTTGCACATGGGAAAATGTGTAATTTTGTTTCAAATTTCAAGGGGGAAATGAGAATGATGATGATTGCAAAGTTTTGGAGGAGATTGGGGCTATTAATCACATGAATGTTTCGTCAACAACATGCTAGGTTGGTGGGTTGTGTATTGATGTGAATGGTGTATGGGCAGTTTATGGAATGAATTTGGAGATTAATTGACTTATTTATGATGTTATTGTGATGCTAATTTTGTTAAATATATGTTACATGTTGTGGGAAATACATAAAAAACTATGTATATGACTGAAAATTGTAAGTAAAGGCATGCATATATGATGTTTGATGAAATGCCCCAATGAGAAGCAATGTATAATGAATGATGAATTGGGGCAGCTTGTTTGATTGATTTGGGAATTAATAAATTTTTTATAATTCAATTGTAATTCTAATTATGTTAGAAACATGTTGTAGGTTGTTGGAAATGAATGCTCCTTAATACATGTTGCTGAAATTGACAATTAACTTATGCACATTTACTATTTGAGGAAATGTATCTATAAACAAAGTGAATTTGAGTGATTTGATTAAGATTCTTAATTGTATATTAGATATGCATTAAAATAAGGTATTAGAGGTTCTCAATGCATGATTAAAGATGGACTAAAAAGTGGGTTGCAATAAGGTCATCTTGGAACAAAAATTTCATTTGAAATGTATCTAGAAAACCATCCCAAAAATGGACAGCAACATAGGCAAATTATGACAAATAGAAATTGTATTTATTTAGCTTAAATTATTGTATCAAATGTAAGAGAAATCAGCTAAGTTTATTCCTTTGAAATCATGAGAATTACATATTGAAATGATGATTAAGAACCCACTATTTGGTGGACTAAAAGGGGTTGTAAATCAAATTTTTGTGCATCATAACTCATGATAATATTTACTTGATTAAGGTTGCTTTTGTATGAGATCAATAGCCTAAATTCAAGTTTATTACTAGTTTTTAGTTTGGAATGACAAGTGAGCTATGGCACTGTTCAATGCAAATGGAATTGCTTACTATTGAAAAATTCCACATGTAAAGGCTGTTTTATATTTACTAAGTTTACCAACTATGGAAATGACTTAAGTGATGCTTGAAAGTGATTATTAAACATTAAGAAGGGTATTCAAGTGAAGAAACTGCTAGAAATGTAAATTGGGTGAAAAGTCCCAAAATTGAATCATGTGCACTTGTAACATGAAAGGAGTGATTAGTTGGATTTCACTTATATTGTGAATTGAATAGAATTACCCATTTGAAATATATGTAATTGAATGTTAGTACATGTTATGTGTATAGGACCAAATTGGGCATTTATTGGAAGCTAAGTGTGAAACTTGAGTAATTGTGTATAATTGGTCTTCATTGAGGTAAGTAGGTACTTCCTATGTACATAAGTGAATGATTTATATTTTGGCATATAGGCACCGTGATTTGAATTGTTGTTGTTCCATTACATTGTGATTTGAGATCTCATCTATCTACCCTATGATTTGGTTTTAGCCACACGTTTGTAATATTATGATTTGAGTTTTTATGTGATTGAAATGCATTGGAAATGGCATTGCCTGAGTCATGGATGTGCCATTGTATGTGATTGTATATGTTGATATGATATGCCTGTAGGTGGCTATGTTTATATGATATGCCTGATAAGTTAATTTTATTCACTTATATCATATCTCTTGGGCTTAGTTTTTAGTATACTTTTAAGCTATTTTTAGTTGATTTATAATGCTTTTGTTTGTGTTTGTTTGTAAGTATTTGAGAGCAAAAATAATGAAGAAAAGAAGGAAACTTTAAGTTTAAAAGAGAGAGTGCAATGGAGTGTGGAAGATCAAGCAAGAAACCAAAAGAGAGCCAAGCAATTATCAAGCACCGTGACATTTGATTCAAGCATCACAACATGCAAATTGAATGGCACCAGAACAAGCACTGTAGCATCTAACTTAAGAGTCATGTTGCTCAACATGCCATATTGGAAGATATGTAGTGGACAACCTGCAGATGCCACAACTCTCAATTCAGATGTTGCAGCATTCATATGAAATGTTGCAACATCAAAAATAGATGTCGCGGCATCCAACTTGAATTTTCAATGGAACATAGAATTCAGCAATCAGATGTTGTGACATCAAATTTTGATGCCACAGCATCCACATATGCAACCCTTTTCTAGATTTTGGGGATCCTGCTTAACTTGCACAATGAAGCTAAAACCTAATGGAGATGATATAAAAAGAAGTTTTTGCATACTTTAAGGACTTTTTGGCAAGGTTTGGATGCGAAGAAATACAGGAGGGAAGCAACTACATAAGATTCTAGGGGGAATCTTCTTACAAGAGAAGGGGAGTTGATAAGAGAACAAAGTGTAAAGAACACTAGGTGGAGAAGCTTATCTCTTGATCTTTCTTTGTTCTTTTTCAGTTATTTTCCTTTATTAATCATGTTTAAGATAATGTGGATTTTTTTCCTTGATTACATCATGAGCTAAGTACTTTACTCTAGGGAAACGATATAGCCAAATAATGAATATTTGGTTTTATTATGTTTAATGTATTTCTTTATTTGTTCATTATCGATGTTGAGTGCTTACTCTGATTTTAATGCTTGTGAAAGAATGCTAGCCCTTCCAACATGATATCTGATTTAATTTAAGGCTAAGAAGTGATAATCGAATTAGAACATGATTAACCACCATAAGATGATCATGATAATAGAGATATACATCAAGCTTACGCAATATAACAAGTTTCTTGATTCTAGTGCATCTTTATTGGTTTGTGATTTTCACAGAGATGTAAAAAATTAGCTAATTGAGATAGGTCATTATAACTTGAGAAAGTGTAACAATTAATCAAGAGAAACTCATTGTCAACATAGGAGCAAACATTGATTGTTAAAACTGATGAAACTAAATATGATTAATCCAATGAATTCAAAAACCCCTAGATGTTTTAATCATTGTCTACAAAATGCATACATTGCCAAAAGTTCATTAATTTAGATCTGTTCATTATACTTTCTTACCACATTTCGATCTTTCAAAAAAGATTCAAAGTTAGAGTAGTTGGTAATTGGCATATATACATCCTCATGGGAATGATATGTTACTCACTCTTTATTACTTGTTGAGGACATGTGCACTTGTATTAAGGAAAATTCACAACAATGCCCTTAGGTGGTGATTTTGATGATAACAAAACTTATCTTAAGACTTGAGTTATGCTAATGATGCTTCTAGTATAGAAAGCTTGAAATGTTGAAAGATATGCTTGAAATATGCGTACTTTATTAGGATATCATTTACGCAAGCATATACATCTTGATATAAGTCTAGATATATTTCCAAATAAAAAACAATGAGTGCTTAGATGAGTTTATATAAAGAAATCATGATTCAAATTGCTTATCAATGCTTTATAACTTATGCAAACTTCATATAGAAAATTATATTATGATTTATAATATAATAAAAAATGTTAAGTTAACAATGTGGCAAAAGTGCAAAAATTTTCAAGTGCAGGTTCACTGCTATAGTAAATTTGCTATAGCATTTTTATTACAGTAAAATACTATAGTACTACTACAGTGCCAGATGAAGTGAAAAATGAAGTTTGTCTAAGAAAAAGTGGAAGACAAAGTTTGCCTAAGATGAAGTATGAAGTCTATCTAAGACGAAGTGCAAGACAAAGTATGAAATTTATCTAAGATGAAGTGGAAGATGAAGTTTGTCAAAGACAAAGTGGAAAACAAAGTTTGTCTAAGATGAAGTTTATCAAAAACAAAGCTTCAGATGAATTAGCAGATGAAGTAACAGGCGAAGTGGAAGACGAAGTTCAACTTAACAGATGAAGTAATAGATGAATTGCTATAGTAATTTACTATAGTAACCTACTATAGTACTAATAGACAAAATAACTCGTCTGATACTTACTTCAAACAAATTAATTGAAAAAGTGGTGCTATAGTAACTTGCTATAGTGAAAATTCACTATTTTCAAATATGAAAAATTCAACAATCTGTAGCAGCTGTATCTTACAACAATATTCCTCCAAGCTGTCCATAATCTTTTTAGATTGTAAAAATAGACAATCCATTAAAGGAGAATGAAATGCGTGAAGGTTTTAAATGCTAAAGAAGATTTAAACATCAAGAACTCATTCAAATTTTCAAGTGCAAGACTACAAATATTTTCTCTAATCATCTGCCACATTTTAGAAAGTTTGAGTTATAGAGATTTCAGAATATGCTCAAAGATGTCGATCTAAATACTCTATTTGAAATCTCATACTATCCGAAGAAATAATGAAAAGGCAGCATATGGAAGAAGTTTAGAGAACAAAACACATTTGTCTAAAAATGAAGAAACCCAAATTTGTCTAAAATCAACTATGGACAAAGTAGGAGACGAATAGACTCTGTCCATCTAGAAAGAGACTTTGTCTGAATTAACTTTAGACAAATGCAATAAAGCACCGGTCAAAGTAGAGTAACTGAATTTGTCAAAATTTATTATCTTCTTTCTAAAACTGTGAATTAAGTCATCGTTGCAGCATCTTTTCATTCATCAGTTGCCTAAACTAGCTATTCACCTTCTTTTATGTCAAGCTTGATACTATAAAATGACTCTAAGTATATGAGAATTAATTAGAAGATGGCATTTTCAAATGGGAGATTATCAGAACGGTCTTCTACATTTATTCCTACTCATCTACCTTCATTTCTACATTCAATGAAGATCATCTTCCTCCAACACTCAAGTTTTCAAGAGAGCTATATATAAAGAGAAGAGGCGAGAGAATTCAAAGGTGGTGAAGGAATACTTTTCAGATGCTCTTAACCTTATATAAATCCTTCCACCCATGGCCAGGAGCTTAAACCTTCAGTAATCTATCATTGAGCTTAAACCTTCATATTCTTAATAGCCATTGTCTTTACATTATGGGAAGATCTTTTTGTATCACTACATTTGTAAAAGATTTCATCTTCCCTTGTATTTTATTTTAATACTATGTAAAAGTGCATAAGTTTTTTGGTAAACTTGAAATCAGAGAGTCATTGGTGATCTCTGAAAAACTATCAAGTTTGCTAGTAATCTTCAAAACCAGTGAGTTTCCTGGTGCGCTTATGAAAATTGGAAGCATTTTGGGAGTACTATGTTATGTCCCCTGAGGCTGGAATCCAAAAGAGTATTGGGAACACTACTTATGCTCCCTAGAGCTGAAATTTAGAAGAGTGTTGGGAACACTATTATATTTTCATTATACGGGATATAGTGGAACCCAAGGCACAATGAGTGTGTGCTTTTGGAAGAGTAGATCTAGGGACAGGGCTCCTAAACCACTATAAAAACTATGTTGTTTGTGTGTGCTTGTTTATTTATTTTTTGTACTTTAGTATTCTATTACTTAGTTTACATTACACAATGCATAAGCATGAAAAGAGGGGAAGTAATCTTGTTGGGGACAAGCAAGAAATTTTTATAAACTCATCTCATCCCTCTCCTCTTGGGTATAGCCATCCTATGGGAACCAATAGATATGATATGCCCATAGGTGGCTACATTGATATTATATGATTGTAGGTGGCTATGTTGATATGATATGCTTGTAGATGTCTATGTTGATATGATATACTCGTAGGTGGCTATGTTGATATGATATCCTCATGGTGGCTATGTTTATATGGTATGCCCATGGTGGCTATGTCTATGTAATTGCTTTAGTGGCTATGTGATTACCTTAGTGGCTTATATTATGATGTGCCTTAGCATCGTACATGTATGATATAATATGATATGATCTTGTACTTGTATATGTGGCATGTGTTGCATCGACATGTTTTGAGCTAAGTTCAATCAGTCATCATTGTTTATTCTGCATTTCATACTTACTGAGTTTACTCAGACTTATTCTGTTTTCTTTTATGCTTTTAGATAATAGGAACGATAGAGAGACCCAACTGGGGGTTGGTGCTTTTGAAGGAAACTAAGCGTATCTGAGGAGATGTGGAGAATCCTAGTGACTTCATTTTAATATTATTTTGCAGGTTTTATTCAAATAATGAATTATGTGGAAGTGATGTAGATGTTATTTATGGTTTCAGATGTATGACATGGTTTGTAGGCCATGATATTTCCTTTGTGATGTTGTTGTGGGTTTTATATATTTTTGTCTTGCATTGAGATTGGATTATGATTCTAGCATTTGTGGTCATATATTGGTTGAACGTATAGGTGTGGTAACCTTATATTTCATGGGAGACTCTGCCAAATTTTTGGTAGAATCCTTCTTTGGAGTATAGGTATGTAATGCCCAAAAATGAAGGTGTTACATCTACAGTCAAATCCTTTACTCCTAGGAATGTTAATCTAGCTTGATTTGCCCAAGCCTCGATAGTCTTTTTAGTGTCTCTCTAGTAATCAATATTTAAATAAGCACATTGAAGAGACACTTGTTCTATTTTCCCAACTCTTGTGATAAATGTATATGGAACTTTCCAAGGATACTCTGGTATATAACCACCAAATCCTTGTCCTTGAGTTAAACCTCTCAAGCCTTGTGTATTTATTGGCCATTTTTCGGCTAGCTCAATACCCATTTTAGAAGCAAGTATCTTATAAGCTTGCTCACTAGAAAGTCTTCAAGAGCCCCCTATATTTATCTCTATATCTTTCCTCAAGTGTTTTAAAGATCATGCTCTCCTTTTGGCCTTTTGCTTAAGAGCTTCTTCACTTTCATTAAGATGACTGTGTAAGTCATTCTGGACCCTTTCTATTTCATTTGAAGTTCATTTCTCCTTTCCTAGAATTTATCCAATTTCTATTTCAACGTGTCCTACTTTTGAAACAAATTCCATAGGGACCAGACAATCTTCTTATTGATATCCATATCTAGGGGTTTACTATACACTAGATGCTTCCTGAGAAGGTTGAGAATGATAAATTCCTTCCTCTATTCTAGTTATCATCAACCTATCTTGTTGATCAACTATGGATCTAATTCTATTAGTTATTTCAGAGCTGATAGATCTACTAGATCTTCACCTCTTTTAGGTTTAGTCATGTTTTTTAGAACTAGGCACTTATCCCTATTGTAGGCATCAAAGATGAAAAGCGGAATTTATTTAACTTGTGGCTCCAAATCCTTTCTCAAAAGAGACTCTAATTGTATTCTTCAAGCTTTGAATAGGATACTTCTTCCTAGGAATATTCTGATTTAACTTCAAATAGATCATAATCATCTAAGTCTATTTCTTCTGCAAAATAATTTAAAATAAACCTTTCCTTGGGAACAAAGCAACGTCTTCAATTGAGGTTGACATGCTTATCTTTCAGGGCACACTGTAGGTTTATGACCTGGTTTTTTGCATAATCAATAGCATTTAAATGGAGACAAGGGTTTTCCTTGCAGACATTTTTGCTCTAATCTATATTTTTCTTTGAACTCCTATCACCTTTCTTTCATTGATCTATGGGGCCTTATATATCTTTTTTTAGATATTTTTGTCTATTTTTCTGATTACATAGAATCTTGTGATATTTTTTAAATTAATATTTGAAATTTTCTTTGTTTCCAAGATTCTCCTATATAAATTATTTCAGATTTCCTTAGTTTAGCACAATGATATCTTCCTACCAAAAGTTCAAACTTATCACTAAAATCTTCAGACATTTACTAGCATTTTGCCTATGTCCTTATATAATTTTCTTTCCATGCAGTAGAGCTTGATGCAATATCTTACTGCTTCAACTCTTCCACCCAACATATCTGCTACATTTGGATTTGATAACATACGGTGTTCTAGTTCTCATTGAGCTACTATTCCCCAACTTCTGAGTAACTTATCCCAAAATATTTTAAGAGCAATCTTTTGATCTTCAAAGATTAATTTATAGTATCTATCTATGATGCCCCAAAATTTTGAGGTATGGGTAAATTTGTTTCGTTAGTTGAAAACACATGGTGCTTGAATGTTGATTTACAATTTGGAGAAATCAACAATATAAATTGATAGAATTATGAAGAGCATGAGTAATGATATGTGTATTATGGTTTTGTGGATAGAATTATGTTGGAAAATGTGCATAATGTGGAGCAAATCAGGTCGCATGTGCATGTACTATTGTGCATTATTGGAGCACTACAAGTGGAGCAAGATAAAATGCTCCACCAGCCATTTCTAGCCCTAAGGAACCATTCTCAGCCCTCCTCATGCCCCAGCCTCTTGAGAAATTCAATTTTGTAGTAGATTTTGAATGGGATTCGAGAAGGAAATCATCAGTGAAGTAGTCTATGACTATCTAGAATAGATAAAACACTAAATTTTATAGATTTGAGCAATAGAAAAAGAAGAAAAAATTAGAGAAAGTGAACCAAAGTGGGTTTTGCTACATTTGACAAAAGATACTGATAGGTAACTGACTTCTTTCATGACTACATAAATTCTAATAGGTTAATTTGTTGAATTATGGGTTATGGAGCATGATATGTAGAAACGTAGGGTCTTGTTGGGCTATAAATTGGGGAAAATGGAAATTGAAGTATAAATTAAGTGATGGGAATGTTGATTTGGGGATAACCCATGTTAAAACATGTTATTTGTAATTTGTGAAAGAAAACCCTATACTGCTTATCACCATTGTGAATTTTGGAATTACACATAAGATGTTCAATGAAATGACATTAACAATGTTATAACATGATTAACTCTTGTTAATGAACCCTTAATTGTCACTTAATCAAAATTTAGACACAACAATTGGATAAACCCTAGAAGGCACTATTAGAAGGGGCTAATTGAGAAATTTAAGTTGTTTTGTAAAAATTTAACTACATATAGATGTTAATGGGATATATATTTTGCATATAAGATTGGGTATCCTTGAATTGGATGTGGCATTTCAAAATCTAAGACTAAAAAGAGTGCAATTGTTGATATAACAGTAAGCGGGTTTATTTTCTTTATGTAATTGCGTTGAATTTTCATGACTATGCATTACGAGCATTGTATGTTAATTTTGGATAAACTACTGTATTATGCTTTGGGCATGTTTAAACAATGTGAATTGTGTGGTATGATGTTTGGAAATATGGGGAATAATGTTTCTTTGTATTAATTCTAGACTGAATGTAAGTGTGTAAGTATGTAGCTACTTAAGTCTTATTATATGTTGAGATTTGTTAATTTCATTGAGAGCATAGACACATTGCATTGTGTAATTTGTGATAGCATCATGTGTATGAATTAGCCACAAGATATATGGGAATAAAGGAGGAAAATGAAGGATTAAATGAAGTGAATTAAGGTGTAAATAATGTGGTTAAACAAGGTAAACAAGGGAGTAAAGGAGAATGTGAACAGGGAAGGCAAAAGAGTGTGAAAAATGACATAATAGGTGGGAGCCGTGGCTCCCAAAAGTTACTTTACGATATTTTTAAATGATGGATTTTTGTAGTTTTTGAAGAAGGGTTTTTCTTGGAAGCTTTAAGACATTATTTGATGGTGATAAAGAAACAAAATGGGATGTGAAAATGCTAGAATAATATGTAATTGTTTTTGTTCTTGAAAAGTATGATATCCTAAGATGGCATGGTTACTAATGTGATACATCAGGTTAGCGTGGTTGCCTGTATAGCCAGATGTGATATGCCTAGTTGGTGTGGTGGATTATATGGCCAAATGTGATACTCCTGGTTGACGTGGTGGCCTATATGGCTAAATGGGATACGCCTAGTTGGCATAGTGGCCTGTATGGCTGGACGTGTTATGCCTAGTTGATGTGGTTGGTCATATGGCTGAATATGGATATGCCTGGTTAGCACGGATGCTTGTATGGCTTGGTTTATGTGACTCACCAAATTACCTCTTAGGTATTGATGGAGAACCTGTGATCTTATGGAGCAAAGAGGGTGGATTCCCACAAATGATAGTGAGAAACTGTTGTGGGCATGGCAGGCTTCATAGCCAGGGTTACAGAGAGGTACTGTAACACACCAAAGAAGGAGAGGGGTGCTATTTATTCTATTGATTACCTCCCAAAGATTGAGTAGGGATGATGTTAGTGTTGGTCCCATGTAGTAGGTAACCCAATAGGGGAGGGGTGAATTGAGCATATAAAAATTATGGCCAAATAAAAATTAATGAGCTAAACAGAAGTAGTGATGCAGCACATATTTGATTTTCATATTTATTCGTTTGGTCATAGTGACTACTTCACTTCAAGATTCAGCTTCTCTCGGTGACTCTTAATTCGGGCAAATAATTGTGTGTGAAGTGATATGTGAAATATGATGATGAGACAATTATATGCAAAGTAAAACAATCAGGCAAATAATACACAGAATAATTTTTATAATGGTTTGGGAACCCCATCCCTACATCTACTATTTCAAGGTTACACACTCATTGGGCCTTGAGTTTCACTATATCCTATATAATGGAAATACAAAAGTGCTCCCAACACTTCTTCTAAATTCCATCTCTTGGGGGCATAAATAGTATTCCCAACACTTCTAGATTCTAACTTTAATAGTGCTCTCAACACTCTTCTAGTTTTCCCAAACTCACTAGGAAACTCACTAATTTTGAACATTACCAGCAAACTTATTGGTTTTCCAGAGCTCACTAACAACTCATACAATATGGTGTTCTTGAGCTCACCACAAACTCACATAATTGATTAACAACACTCGTTTAGCACATTACATTGCCTCTTTTACTATGGTAATTTGTACAGAATTTAGGCACATATAAAATGATAGCTCATTGAAGCACATTAGAATCAATACTCTAAAAATATGATTAAGATAGATCTTTATGGCTCTTTATCTATCATCATAATGGAGATTGATTATCTAGGAGGAAGTATAGTCTAATTGAGTGATGTTACTCATTTAAGCTCTATTCTTATTTTTCTCTTAGATTCCTCAACCTTCTTCATTGACACTACACTATCTTTATATTACTTTAGAAATTTCTGTTCATTTGAGGTAGTTGCTTTTTTTTTAAGGTTGAAGACTGTTCTAAATTTCTCCCATTGAAAAGCTATTTTCTTGATAAACTAGTTGTAGCTGGATAGCCTATAGTGACGTCCTTGAAAAAGATGCCTTTTTTATTTTGACAAACACCGGAACGATATTTTTGTATGACTGACTCTTTCATTATTTTGGAAAGATGACCATTAAGCCTAGAGGGACACAAACTTTGAAAGTTTCAACCTTTATCAGAGTGCAGACTACTTTTGTTTGAAGCGATGTCTAGTACAAGTGGCTTCTACTCATAATGATATGCCATAGAGATTCAGCAATAGTTTGCCTAAGAACTTTGTCCTAGATTGTCTATTATAAATCATAGACAAATTGGCTCTGAGTGTATTCACATAATAAACAACTTTATCTATGTAAAGATCTACAGATGAAGTTGCAAGATATAGACAAAGTCTTCCAAATAATTCATCTGATAATTTATTGATTGTAAGTGATAGACGCAGTTATGAGGCATAGACAAGTCATTTCTTTAGTGTTTTGTCTATTAGAAGTAACAAAAAAATCATTGAGTCATAGGTTAATCATTTCTTCAGCTGTTTGTCTAATGGTTTATTTGTTGTAAGTGGTAGACGAACTTGTAGATGAAGATGATAGACAATGTTGTTCATCTATGGCTGTTGTGCCACTTCTTCTTTGTCTTTTGTATCTTCTGTAGGATAAGTTCCTTGATCTTCTTCAATTTCAAATAGTCTTTATATAAGAGACAAATGGTTGAATAATTCTACTCTATTTTGAGCTCTTCATTTGTTTGAGTTCAACTCTGTTTCATCTCTGCTTCTGCAAACTTAATATGTCTTTATGTTACAGATAGGTGTTGAGTATAAATAGTTTATCTGACTTGTCTGTTGAATAATTTGTCTGAATCTTTCTAAGTCAGATGCTCTGTAATACTGACTTTATCTATATGATATTTATTTGATCACTCATTGAGGCATGAAAACTTCATAGCTACAAATGTTCATTATGATTTCTTTTCA
This sequence comes from Pouteria campechiana, assembly GCA_036873735.1. NCBI lineage: Eukaryota > Viridiplantae > Streptophyta > Magnoliopsida > Ericales > Sapotaceae > Pouteria > Pouteria campechiana. Next base: position 15,179 of record JAYJMB010001232.1, read on the forward strand.
AAGTTTCATTGTCATTATTTTTGAGCATTCTTGTCTTCTTTTGGTTAGTGAATTTTCCTTGCTGATTTATTCTTTCTGTACGCTATCCATTGTATTTGAATTGTTTCCCTATATATATATATTTGTATCTACTTCCGCAATGCTTGAGAATACAACTGTTGGTACCACAAATGTTCACTCATATGTTGTTACTCATCATCAAAACCTAGTTGTTTGCCATATACACCATTTGGTTCAACATTCTTCCCCTTTTTTATGATGATAAAACATTTGAGTGAAATACCTTTCAAGAGCATAAAAATATTCATAAGTATGAACATACATGAGATTTACGCAAGGATAAATATATTATGGCTCCCCTTGACTTTGTGCTCTGTATTATTCTATTTTTATTTTAATTTTAGCTTCATTTTAGCTCATGTTGCTCAGCTCCCCATGAGTAGATATTATATTTTAGTCTGTATTGTGTTATTTTTACTCAAGTTTCACTATATTTCTCCCCCATTTTATCAAAATTAAAAAGGATAAATAATTTCCAAGGAAAAATATTCAAGCAAGATAGGAAAGCTATAAACTATTTGAGAATGAATGTATATTTCATCGATGTGCAACATAAATGTATAGAATCAAAATACAATGTATTCAGCTATCTAAACATTATCTTTAGGTTGTATAATGCTTTCCTTATAGTGAAATTCAAGATCTGCTAAATATGGATAAGAAGGAGATTTTCCTTGAGCATGACTTTAGCATTGGCTGCCATCCTTCTTTTGTATAGAGTTTGACCTATGGGAATGAGGTTAATATATCTATTATTTTTTGAGGGATCATCAGCTTTTGAAGGTTTAGAGATGGATTTTTTAGTTTTTGTGATTGGAATTTTTAATCTTGAGGAAGGAGGAGGATTGGATAAAGCAAGGAAAGGAGGTGTTGACTTAGAAGAAGAGGTGTTGGAGGAAGAAATTGTTAGGATGGATGGTGAAATCCTAGGTTTTGTGACGTAATTCTTTCATATTCAACTACCCTTAACCTCTCAAAATAGTCTAGATTATCAATTCAGGAAAGTGTGAAGGTAAGTTAGCAAAATATGCATTGATCTACATGAATCTGTGCTATCGATATGCATAATATGGAAGATAGAACAGATTGGGGTCAAATTATTCAAGAACAAGGTGAGGTGGTACCCTCAAAGTTGACTTGACAAATATGGGATTATTTGTTTAAGGAGAAGTTGGGGTGGATGATGATGATGATGGTCCCTAGAAATTTAGTATGAAGTTATCAACAAACTCATCTATGTTTGGAAGATCTAGCTTGAAATCTTTAGGAAAAGGCATTTTAATGATGTCAATATTGAGTTTTATGAAATTATGGTCATCAAGTGTTGGAATGGAAGATCCAAATAAATAAAACTTGCCTTTTGAGCTTTCAATTCAGACTAAGCATGTTCATTTATTCTTTATTTGTGCTACCTATTAATCTTATCTTCTTGCTAAGTTTTATTGGTGGTGGAATAGAGATCTCAGGGGGTATAAACTTTTGAGGATCTTTTTTAGAAAAAAATAGGAATTTTCTATTTGAAAAGAATATAGAGGTGCTTTTGCTTTGTTAGCATCTCTGTATGGAGGAATGGAAGATGCAGGAGTGATTTTCTTAGTTCTAGTAATGAAAGAATGAGTATGAGTAGCTGATGAGAATGCAAAATGTCATATTTTATTCTCCTAATACTTCATCTTTTGCACCTAATACTTCATCTTTTGC
>JAYJMB010001233.1:0-11618 GCA_036873735.1 Pouteria campechiana
ATCAAGTTTTGGACCATCAAGTTTTTGGCGCCGTTGCCGGGGACTGATTGCGAACCATCTATATTTTGGCTCATCACTCGTGGTAAGTAGGCCCTTTTTATTTTGATTGAGTGCATGAGAATTGGCCCATTTGTTTGAATTTAGGCTTGTATGTTTGCTTGAGGATAGTGAATATTCCATTTGTTGTGAATATGTATATTTGGATTCTATAATATTTAATAGTTGATGTTTATATTGGTTTTATATTGATTCGCGAAGATCATTCTTGTGTATGGATGTCTAATTGTTAAGGATAATGAATATGCCATGGTTTGATGAATAGTATATCTTGTTAGGCTTCATGTGAATGATTGATTTGATGGGAATAGAAAGTATTCCCTAATTTGGTTAAGAATGAATGTTATATATTATATGAAGGTGAATAATATTGTATTACATGTGAATGTTGGGCATGATTTTACATGTTCTGATTGTTATCATATTATGTTCTTAATTATTGATTATTGATATTTTATATGCCTACTTACTGAATTGCCCGGACTTATGCCTTCTTATTTAAATTTTTAGTTGACAAGTAAAGGAAAGGATTTATGAAAAAGACTGAAGACCTTTGGATGATATGTTTGAATGAGGGGATTGGAATCTCTTTGTATAATTGTATGTTAGAAATTTTAAAAATGTATTTGTATAATTATATTTAAAGGATTTAAATTGATGTATTAAAGACATGGATTGACATTTCTTAGTGATAATGGTTTATGATATGTGGAAGGACCTATATAATAGTGAAATTGTGTATGATATGGAAATGGAGTATGTTATTGTCATCAAGGGGTGAAGCAAGTTTTGTGCTGTGAATAATTTGGGTTAGTAGAGTTAATGATGACAGAATGTTTATAATTGTTGAAATGATAGTTTTATTTATGATTTGAAATTGTGACCATTGATGTTTAGAAATTATGAGTTTGAATGATTATATATCAGGTTTTAAATATTGAATTATAGGGCGGACTCTACCAAAATTTTGGAAGATTATTCCCTTAATTTGGGAATTTGTAGGGGAAATAGTGAACTATATAGATCTCAGGGCGAGGTGCATGCCTACCCTAAAAGCGAGGAAATTATAGTGAAAATAAAGGAAAATGATCAAGGTCACACCTCAGAAGGCAGGGCATAATAGAAGGGTATTAGGCCCCAATAGCTTTTCTGTGTGATAAATTTAAGTAAAAAAATTAGCCCAGAACCATGATGGCATAGGATTTTTTGAAGAAATTGAAAATGACATGCTAATAAGAGTTTACAAACTTATGAGAATTATGGGAAAACATCAGAATGATTGAAGGCATGAGTTAGGGAATAGAGGCACTTATGAATTGATAGAAATGATGTTATTATGGTCTAAATGTGGTTTAATTCAATAATTGATTTAGATGAGATGAAGAATATTTGTTGTGATCAGTTTAGCACAGTGAAGCGTGGTGATGCTTATATGCATTTTATTTGAGTGTTTGAACTGTTATTGCTTTATAACATTGTCAATTGAATTCAATTTGGTTGTCTAAGTGAATTGTTATGGAATCATTGGATTCCTTTGGTTTAAGTGGTTGTATGAACTTTGTTGGTTATTTGATTATTTTAATTGATCATGGCTTCTATAACAACATATTTGTTTTGTTTCTATATGTATTTAGCATAGAACTGAAAGAGCTTTGTAATGAATTTTATGTTTGAATTTGAAGACTCCTTGATGAATTTTGCTTATGATAAATGACATATTTATATATAATTGAATAACTTTGCTTGTGAGCAATTGGATTGAATGAATTATTGAATAGGGATAGTGATTATCCCAATTGTTTGACTATATGTGGACTACTATAACTGATGTGTTAATATTATGAATGTGAAAAATAAAAGTCTACATTATAGATATTTGTTTTGAAACCTATTTATTTGGCTAATTGTGGAATGGCATGGCAATGTTATAGTGATATTGAATTCTATGATGAAATGATGTGAATTGTAATTGATGAATTTGTATATTCCCTGAGATATTTGATTGAGAATTAGATGCATACATAGAGTTGGAAATGTTTCATGGATTAAGATCCAATTGTATGCTAGAATTTAAAAACAGATTGAAATATGATTTTTATGTAATTGAGTTTGGATGCAAGTTTTGGGAATCAATTGATATTAAAATTGGTAACTGCTTTGACTAAAGTATATGATAAATGAAACTTGGTGTATGTGTAATGTGAAATTGTGTAATATGCCCTATGAGGCATTTGGGTGGTATGGTGATAGGATGATTGGAGGTTGTTTGGTGCTGGGATGGCATGAAAATGTGAATATGGTGAAGGGTTGATTTGGGTTTATCTATTTGAATATGATTAGGCCATATAGTTATTTGATAAGTTTGAATGTTTGAGTATTGGATTGAGGTTGGCCATTTGGTTATTTGATTGAGTTTTGGAGATTTGTTTATTGAATAGTTGGTTATTTGATTGAGGCTTGGACACATGGATGAGGTTCATGCTTGTGTTTGGATGCCTCTTGGAATAGAATTGACATATATTTGAGAGTTTCGATGTCTACTATAATTTGATTGTTATATATTTGGGTTTGGATGCCTGTCAAGATGGCTACTTTGGATATTTGGGATCTTACCCATGATAAGGGCTTTGTTTGATTATATCGCCAGTTATGGCGAAGAGGCCTAATCAGCCTATTGTGTGAGACTACTTTACTTATTTCGTAGGTATGGATGGAGAACTTGTGATGTCTGGATTACAATGATGATAGAATACCATGTGATCATGGATTCCGCAACATTTGTAGCCAAATTATAGGGATGGACTGGAACACACCGCAATTGTAAGATAGTTGAGCCCCTTTGTATAACGCCCTGCCATTTTTAGATGTTACAAAGGTAGTAGCAAGAGGACCCACAGATATGGTCTCCCCTGAACTTACCTCCACAAACCTGTAAGATACCTTTCACCCACCAAAGATGCCTAGAATCATAATTTCCATGTAAGAGTAGAGTATGGAAATCTATTTATAAATATTATAGCAATAACATGCATATTACTATGACTTCTACTTTTTAATTTTTACATTTCTGACATAATTTACAAATTTACATTTTTACTAAATTCCAAAATGAGGCACCAAAATAAAGCAAAATAATACAAAATTCTAAACTTCAAAATTTATCCCTTTCTTGAGCTCTAACCCATCATTGGACTCCATCTTCTGACCTGTCAGCTAAAACATATTAAAATAATGTGAGTCCGGGCACTTAGCAAATAGGTATGAATTAAAATAGTAATAACATACAACATTTATTAGTACATGATAGTATTTTGTATTCTATTACACATCTCATGATGAAACTATTACTCTCTACTAGTAATAACATGGATCCTTACTAGAAGTCTCCCGGAATTCCCATCATATCCAATTCCTTTTTCTCATTGAAATCATATTCATTTCTATTTCATCCCTCCTTCAATTTGCCCACCATAATCCAATACCATACTCGGAAGTTCATCAACCAAGTGGTTTTAACCACATGCCAAGTGGACATAGCCACAAACAAATGAACTCAACTTTCTTACAAGTTTGGTGTGATCCAGTGCTTCCCTACAATCCCATTTATGACTGTCATGAGACTCTTGACTAATATTTGTGGTCTCCCACATCAATAGGCTAGCCTCTTTGCCGTCAAGGCAGTAATATCAACAAGGCCCATCATGATCTAAACAATCAACAAATCCTCCCGGTAGGTATTCAAACCCAATTTCACAAAATCAACAATTCAATACACATTCAACACATGTTTGTCTAATTAGTTTTTAACTCAATCATAAAAAAATATTGAATAATTTAATGCTTTCTAATGTATACCAATTTATTTCATTAATCCGAACTATTTTATTCTTGTATCATCTTTTAACTTAATTGAACATTTTACTTTTGTATTTCCCGTAAATTCTCTTCCAAAAATATATTCAATTTATATAAATAGAATAAATACACTCAGCTAAACAAAACAACTAATATGCAGAACCAAAAATCACAAAATATGTCATGTTGCCCATTAATGCACCAGCGCCGCCCCTCTACCTCCTTGATTGTTCTTCAACGTGGCCAGTGCTGGTGACGCCAGGATGGGCACTGGCAGTGCCGCCCATCTGCATCCCCCTTCTTGTCCTGATTGCTCTCCTCCCTTAACATTACTTCATGTGCTTTTATTTGACACTATTGATTGTCATAACTCATTCTTCCTTTTAGGCTTAATTTATGCTTAATTGCATCTCATCTATATACATACGATCATTGTTCCTTTCATGTATTCATTAATTATAATCTTCATATACTTGACTTTGCCATTTCATATCCTAACTCATATGGTCATATCAAATTGTAATAATGCATGTTTTTATACCTATATTCTATCCTTTAACATATGATTCTCCTAGTTTATATATCCCTTATTCATTTTCAAGAATATAAATGTATCATATCATATAACTTATTTCAGTTCAAACTAATACTTGGTATTCATAATTTCAACTTGAAAACATCAATACATAAAGAAAAACATAATAATTAAACCTACTTACCTCCAAATTCAAAGTCAACCCCTCTTTTACCTCTGGCTTCTTGTTTCCATAGTTAACTCACCACTTCACTTATTTTATACACAAGGCACACCTGCTATCAACATTTAAAATGGAATTTATTTATGAATTATAATTAGGTTAAATCTTACTTTTGGTTTATAATGTAGACTCTACTAAGGTTTATTTAAATACTCAATTCAATCCTTGATTAAAGAGTGGTTAATGGGGCAAAGACAAAGAATAATCAAATTACAATTTTCTAAGTGTCTTTTTATCAAACACTACATGGGCAACTTCAAATTTTCACATTTTTTTAATCATAAATAAGTTAGGATTTCTATCCAAATCTTATTTAAACATAATTTAACTAACTTCATGTTTTGAATTACATTCAAAACCTTCAATCAATTGCCCATTCTATGTGTTTCCAGGTTTCACAACCTTTCCAAAATTAGAATTGTTTCATAAGCCATAATTTAAAATTTCTATCTAGTAGAAATGATTATTCAATGTCAACAACACTTACTAGTTAATTTCCTCTGATCAAAATTCCCAAATCCAAGCTATTAAGTAAAAACCCAAATTCTTCTTCAATCCTACAACCGCCGATATGCTAAAATCAATGTTCTTTCAACATTGGAGGGTTGCTAGATCAACTGATGTTGATTTCCAAGCAGTTTGACATCGAATCCTTTGAGTTCTAAGATTTTTTGAAGTTTTGGGCGAAATGGAGAGAGGGTTGAACGATAATAGCTAAAAGTTGGGGCAAGTGGAGTATTTTAAGCTCTAACCCCCCATGGTACTCTGGCGGTGCATATTGACATGAACACATACAACCCACTTACCATACTTTCTGGTGTTTTTAATCACTATATTTCTTTCATGCCCATCATAATACTCAGTTCATTAGTCATGCTTATCTTACTTCTCTAATTTTAAATTCCAAATTCTTGTGCATATAGTATCAATCTTTGACTGTATACAAATCTGCTTGCCATAAATTTTTCAAGCCTCACACTTTGGTTAGTGGCTGAGTCTACTTTGATAATGGCTAATGCCATTTGGTTATGGTTGTATCCAATTTTGATTATGGCTGAGTTCACTGAGTTTGTGGTTGAGTCCACTTGTGTGATATCCCACATCACCTGGGTAATGGGGTGGTGAAGAGCTTATGGTATTGGCAGTTCATGAAACCTGTGTAGGCCCCTTTTGTGGAGCTGTATGGGCAGAGGCAACAAGGGGGCAAAACCATGAGGATTGTAGTGGTCCAAAGTGGACAATTTCTACATAGGGGGCACAGGTCGTTAAAAAAGTGGTATCAGAGATAGACCCCGATAATCTCGAGGATGCATCCAGCGAGGACGCTGGTGCCCCTAAGGGGGGCTGGATGTGATATCCCACATCACCCAGGTGAGGGGGAGGTGATGCGTTTATGGTATGGGCAGTTTGTGAAACTTGTGTAGGCACCTTTTGTGGAGCTGTATAGGCAAAGGCCACAAGGGGGCAAAACCATTAGGACTATAGTGGTCCAAAGTGGAATTTCTACACAAGGGGATGGGTCGTTACAGAAGTGGTATCAGAGCCAAACCCCAAAATTCTCGAGGGTGTGTCCAGCAAGGATGTTAGAGCCCCTAAGGGGGATGGATGTGATATCCCACATCGCCCGAGTGAGGGGGAAGTGACCTGCTTATAGTATGGACGGTTCATGAAACCTATGTAGGCACCTTTTGTGCAACTGTATGGTCAGAGGCCACAAGAGATAAAATCATAAGGAATGTAGTGGTCCAAAGCAGATAATTCCTACATAGGGCGCATGGGTCGTTACAGAAGTGGTATCAGAGATAGACCCTAATAATCTCGGGGGTGTGTCCAGCGAGGACACTGGTGCCCCTAAGGGGGGCTGGATGTGATATCCTGCATTATCCAGGTGAGGGGGAGGTGATAAGCTTATGGTATGGGCGGTTTGTGAAACCTGTGTAGGTACCTTTTGTGGAGCTATATGGGCAAAGGCCACAAGGGGCCAAAACCATTAGGACTGTAGTGATCCAAAGTGGACAATTTCTGTACAGGGGGCACGAGTTGTTACAGAAGTGGTATTAGAGCCAAACCCCAATAATCTCGGGGGTGTTCCAGCGAGGACATTAGAGCCCCTAAGAGGGGTGGATGTGATATCACACATCGCTCAAGTGAGAGGAAGGTGACGAGCTTATGATATGGGTGGTTTATGAAACCTGTGTAGGCGTCTTTTGTGGAGCTGTATGGGCAAAGGCCACAAGGGGGCAAAACTGTAAGGACGATAGTGGCCTAAAGCAGATAATTCCTACAAAGGGGGCATGGGTCATTACAACTTGGTTCATAGCCTCCTAACTATGGTATTGGCTTATAGTAGGGAATGGATGACTGAGAATGAACATATGGATACAGATATGTGGAGATACATAGTATTGGAAATTATGGTTACTGTTTATATTAGTATCATGATAGTACTTGGGAAATGAAAAGCCTTGGGAAATGAAAAGCCTTGAGTATAAGATTGGGTTAGATTTGCTTATGATAGTATGAAATGAAATTAAATGTGCACAACTAATGATGCCCGATGATAGGGCAAGATAAGAAATTATTGATGTGGTTGAGAGTGTGAGCCCAGGTTGAGAGAACCTGTACCTTATTAGGCATAAAACTTTATTTATATTTGTTATGGATTTGTGTATGATTGTGTAATATGAAATTAAAATATGATTTCCATATTTTGGATTGATTGTCAAAGTATGTTTCTAAATGAAAATGATATAGTGCATGAGTAATGTTTGTACATGCGAAGATTATAGTAGAAGAATTTATGTTGAATTGATTGTATTGATATTTGAGTAACTTATGCATGATTAGTTAAAGTAACTCATTTTATGATTAAGTCATATAATCAGAAAGTTGCAACTTGCATGGGGTATCCTATAGATATGGATACACAATATGTGAATAGATTTGCAAATTTTGGGAAAATAATGAGAATTAAATGATGTTTAAAGGTTTGAGGTTGAAACTTTTTGTAACGGGGGTTGTTTGTAACCCCCGGGGCATTCAAATAAGGGAAGTGTTGTGAAATATTACTAAGGTTATGATGAATGTGAACTGAGTGGGAATTTTGAAACATATTAAGCTATTATTTACGTATAAGTGTTGAACTATTGGGGTGGAAGTTGGATATACATGTGAATGGGATGATTAAAATGTGATTTGATCTAGTTATTTGAGGATATTATTATACATTTTATTGTGATGTTGTTATGTTCATATTTTATGATTAAGGAGGGATTAAAAATATGAGAAAAATAAAGAAGAAATGGAGAAAAACCAAAGGAGCATAAGAGTATATTAAAAAATGATGAATTTGAAAAAGGGGTCATTTTTTGAAATGGATAATGGAATAATTTGAAAATATGGTCAACATAAGAGTTGTATAATTTGAAATTATCTTTCTAATTCATAAAAGATCATTTGATTTTGATATTAGATGCGAACATTATGATCAATATAGCAAAACTGCTCCACATAGATGAAAAGTACCAAAATTACTGAATTGGGTCACTTTACCTAAATCTTTGACATATATGAAGACTTATTTGGAAAACTTGGTTAACATGAAAGTTTTATCCCTTTTAGTTATCTTGTTAATGCCTCAAAAATAATGTCATTTGGATGTCGTATGTAAACAATTTGTACAAAATACCGTAATGGTATCTATCTATTTGGTTGGGCATCCAACAAGTAGATTACGCGACATCACTTTAGAAATATGATTTTTTAAGACATCTAGCAAGGAGGATGCTGTCACATTAGAATTTGATGTTGCAACACTAAAATAGTATGCCATGACATCACTTCAGAGAGCCAAATTTGTTTAAACAATTACTGTGTTGATGCTACGGCATCGATTTTTGATGCCATGACATCAGTCCGGTAGTGCATCAGAGCATGAAAAAATTAACTTTTTATGGATGAAACGCATTTCGCTTTTCATTTCTATCAGTCCCATTTCTTCTCCCACACCCCAAACTTAAGCCCTAGATCCACTATGCATAAATTTTTGCCTATTTTTCTACGAAAAATTTGAATTTAGATGGACAATTACTCAATCATGATTGTAGGCTTTGATTTTGATGTTTGGTTGTTGAAACAGGAAAGCAAATCCAATTTTCTACCACGAGAGGATGCTACATAGAGGCTCAAGCTTGGATTCTTATTCATGGGTGAAAGCTACACCAGAATTTCATGGTAAGCTACTTGTCCCCATTCGAAATTTGGATATTGTAAACTGGGGTTTTGTAAATTTTGTCAACAATGGTAAAATGAGGGAAAAATCATAGGATTATGATATTAAGCATGGGGGAAATGATTCAATGATTGATTATAGTGATTTGGGCATGAGAATTCATGGATTTAGTTTGCTAGCATTTTGTTGAATAATGTAAATTGGGGGAATTTCATTATTCAGGTATAGAATCATTGGGGAATGTGATTAATAGATGATTTATAATATTTTAGGAATTAAATGGGATGATTTGGACATGGAAAACATGTTTTAAGCCATAACCTAATTGAAGTTAAAAATGGAATTGTTGTGTATGGGCTATGTGAGTCACACATTGATTGGATTAGACATCTAATTAGATTGTTATTGAGGTTAATTTCTTGCTAGCTATGTTGTATGATGATTGCATATGATTGAAAATAGAATTCCTTAAGAACCCTTATTGAGTATGTTAGCATTTGATTGTATATTAATAAGTATGCAATTATGCATTTGGGAAGTATATGGGGTCAGCAATAAATCAATCGTAGTATCTAATTCATCGGCTCGAAATGAATCAATTCGAGTTATGTTCGTAAGTGAATGGGACTATTTCTCTATATAGGTAGATCTAAGAAGGATGAAAAGGAATTGAGTTGGAAGAGTATACAATGATTCATTCGAGGTAAGTAGGCCCTTTTTATTTTGATTGAGTGCATGAGAATTAGCCCATTTGTTTGAATCTGGGTTTGTATGTTTACTTGGGGATAGTGAATATCCCATTTGTTGTGAATAACTATATTTAGATTTTGTAATAGTTAATGGTTAATGTTTCGATTGCTTTTATATTGATTTGTGAAGATATTCTTGTGTATGGATGTCTAATTGTTAGGGATAATGAATATCCCATGGTTTGATGGATAGCATATCTCGTCGGGCTTCATGTGAATGCCTATTTTGATGGGAATAGAAAGTATTACCTAATTTGGTTAAGAATGAATGTTGTATATTATACAAAGGTGAATAATATTGTATTACATGTGAATGTTGGGCATGATTTTACATATTCTGATTATTATCGTATTATGTTCTTGATTATTGATTATTGATATTTTACATGCCTACTTATTGAGTTTCCTAGACTCACACCTTCTTATTTAAATTTTTAGTTGATAGGTTAAGCAAAGGATTTATGAGAAAGACTAAAGACCTTTGGATGCTATGTTTGAATGAGGGGATTGGAATCCCTTTGTATAATTGTATGTTAGAAATTTTTAAAATGTATTTGTATAATTGTATTTAAAGGATTTAAATTGATGTATTAAAGAAATGGATTGGTCTATCTTAGTAATAATGGTTAATGATATGTGGATGAACCTGTATAATTATGAAATTGTGTATGATATGGAAATGGAGTTTGTTATGGCATCATGGGGCGAAGCTGGTATTGGGCTGTGGGTAAGTTGGGCTAGTGGAGTTAATCATGACAGAATGTTTATAATTGTTGAAATTGCAATTTTGTTTATAATTTGAAATTATGAACATTGATATTTAGAAATTATGAGTTTGAAGGATTGTATATCAGGCTTTAAATATTGATAATATAGGGTAGAGTCTGCCAAAATTTTGGAAGATTATTCCCTTAATTTGGAAATTTGTAGGAGAAATAGTGAAGTGTATAGGCCTCAGGGTGAGGTATACTAGAATGTTAAGTGAGCACCCCCACCCTAAAAGTAAGAAAATTGTAGTGAAAATAAAGGCAAATGATTAAGGTCAAGCCTCGGAAGGCGGGGCATGACTAAACCTTAATGAGGTGATTAGTCGGGTTTCACCTATTTTGTGAATTGAATGAAATTTCCCATATGAAAACCATATGTAATTTGAATTGTGATACATTTTGTATTTGTAGGGTCATTGAGCATTGATTGGAAGCCAAGTAATGGAACTTGACGATCGTGAAATTGTACTTAATTGAGGTAAGTAGGCTTCTTTTCCATTTTATATGTGTGAATGTACAGATTTATAGGGATAGTGAGTATCCCTTGATTACGAGAACCATGTTTTCCATTACATGATTATATTATGTGATGTCTGGTTGTTGGGATAGCTCGTATCCCTTGACTAGCAATGACTAGTGTTTATTTTATGATGTGAATGTGTGGTTTACTAGGGATAGTGAGTATCCCATGATTCTTATGAGTGTATGGATTGATGAGGGACAGTAAGTATCCCAGGACTCTTCTTCCTATTATCATGATATGAAAGTGTGAATTTATGGGGATGGTGAGTATCCCATATTTTATCTTTCATTGTTATCAAGGTGAATGTGGGGACAAATGGGGATAGTGAATATCCCAGAAGGTTGTATATGGGTACGTGTTTTGATTGGCATTTATGTTTTGGCATTATGAATTGAAATTTTTGACATTATGCACCTCCATATAATTTATTTAAAAGTATACTTAGCAATTTGTTCACTTGACATGATTTGAATATAGCATTGCATGACATTTCATATGAGCCATGGTGTTGTATGGCCATACTGTGGTGACTTATGACTTGAAGGTAATGTGGTCATGCTTAGGAGGCTTGATGGATGACATAGTATGATTGTGCATTGATGGCATAGAGATGATATGTGTTGGTCTCTTATGTAATGGTATCTCAAGAGGGGAAGGGGGGGGGGGGGGGCGTGAGGG
>JAYJMB010001234.1:0-16936 GCA_036873735.1 Pouteria campechiana
GATCGACCCTTGCATAAGCACACTAGACTATACATCGACCGTGCACTTGCGAGGTATTAAATTTGAGCCATCACATATACATTTTTGCAATCTTATGACACCATTTTACTATAATGTACATCATTTAGAATTTAATATAATTATACAAATTCACATTTATACAAATACAGAATGGGATTCTAATCCCAACATTCAATTATACCATCAAAATGTCTTTAGTCTTTCCCATAAATCCTTTGCTTAACCTGTCAACTAAAAATTTAAATAATAAGGCATGAGTCCAGGCAACTCAGTAAGTAGACAAATATAATAAAAATCAAAAATCAATTTACAATAGCTTGATCCAATTTAAACAAAAATAACCTCTAGCAAACAATCATATCTTCAATACATATCTATGAGGCTCAACCTTCAATCTAATAAACAATCAATTATAATTAAATTATGAAGACCATAATCCTCATTGATCAAAACATGCAACCATATCAATCACAAGAACATATGTTTATCAATTAATACCAAATAGGGAATCATTATCATTCCCATCCAATCAATCAATTTCATATTGAATCAATCATCAAATCAACCATACAACAAAGAGATATTCGCTATCCCTAGCATTAGACATCCATATCAACCCAAAACATCAAATATTCAAATCTAAGGGATACTTAGTATTCCTAACAAACCAAACCACCTCAATTCTAACAAATATGGGATATTCATTATCCCTAGTTAAACATACATGTCCAAATTTATACAAATGGGCTAATACCCATGCAATCAATAAAACATGCTTGAAATTTCAAACAAAGGGATAAACATTATCCCTAGTCATCCAGTGTAAACAAATGCCTACTTACTTTAGGACTTTGGCTCCAAACCACATCTCTCTAACTCTAACCCTTTTCATCATTCACAGATCATCCTGTATAGGGCAATAAACCCAATCATTTACAATCGCAACTCTTAATTTATTTCACACCAATGAATTATCATTTCTAGATACTATGAGTGCTCAACCTTAACTACAAGGCCATTTATAACCATTAATTCCATATCATAACCATTAACATTCTATCACATTCATTAGGGTTTCAAAGTGCTTTTATTTCTAACAATAATTCCTCATCATATAACATGAATCATACTTAGATAGAATTGATCAGAACCATGTTAGAAGAATTCTTAGAGTAATAGAAGTAACGCAGAAAGCAAAACAGCATTACACAAAAGTAATGCAGAACATATCATGATACACAAAAGCTATACAGAAACTGTAACTCACTATGTAGAATCAAGACTGAAGCACTCTTAAAAATATGTTCAAGTAAAGCATAAATCATGAAGATATATAGAAGGAAAGTCCAAGCTTCATAGGCAAATCAAAGGCTACTTAGAAACAACTAAGAAGAGATTTAGCCTGCTCATAAGCAATGCAAAATGCTGACATTGCACAGAAGTATTCTTAGAAAGCATTTTTCAAAAGGCATAAATCAAAGAAAAATATTAGAATCAAAGCCTATGTTACATAAGTAAATTAGAAGCTACTCAAAAGTTCTTCAGAGGCTCAAAATATATCCGTTGAAGATTAAGATAACTGACAGAAATTCAGAAAAAGATATTGCCAAAAATTCACTTACTATAAAAGTTATGCAAAACCACTTCAGAAACTCTTTTAAGGCATAAATTGAAGCACAGAAGTTTTAAGCACTCCACTTCAAATTTCTGAATTTTAATTATGCACAGAAGTCATCACCAAATCTACCTAACCAATTTGAAAATGGTACTAAAGACTGCAATGGCTAAAATTTCAAATCCTATATAAAGAGGATTAAGACGACATCAAAAATAAAGAGACATTACACTAAAAATTATTTTGTTGATTAAGAGAAGAGCATTTATAACTTTTCATTATTCAACTTTATCTACTATGTCACTGCTAAAGCATTTAGAATTGTCAATATCAGATCTACATCAACTTCAAAAGGAGTTTGAATCTGATCTCATTGCTTACTTTGTTCTTCCAATTAAGCTTTAGCTTTCGTACATGTTAGCCTAAATAAGAGGCCTCATTATTGTACATTCATTTTGAAAAACCAAGAGTTGGTTGGTAAGCTCTATAAAACCAACTATTTGTAAAAGTATTTGGTCAACTTTCAAAAACCAGTAAGTTAGTTGGTAAGCTTGAAAACCAATGTGTAAGAGTTTCTAGTGAACTTGAAAAACCAATAAGTTGTTGGTGAGCTTGTAAAACCAACAAGTGTTATAGTGGAACCTGAGTTCAATAAAGAAGACTAACTTAGAAAAGTAGAGTAGGAACCCAAAAAGTGCCAAACCACTATAAAAATACTATGTATTATAGGTTATTATCTCTTTCATTTTAAAGCACATATAGTCATTTTTTGGCCAAAATGTTTAGAAGCTCACTTGAACCACCCTCTTGAGCTATCATTTAGTTAGGGACCAACAAGGGTTATCAGAGCAGGCTTCACTAGTTAATTTTCAATTACCAATATATTAACTTGTGAGGAGATTCAAATGGCCTATATGTTCTACAACACATCTGCTAAAGGGCAATCCACTTTCAGACCCCCACTTTTTTATGGAACCAACTATGGTATTGGAAGATGAGAATACAAAACTTCTTAACTGCCATAGATTACCAGTTAGGGCTCATATTTAAGAATGGAAGGAATGTTACAAATACAGTAGATAAATATGCACCTGAAGATATTCAAATAGTAGAAAGTGATGCTAAAGTAAAGAATTGTCTCTACTGGGCACTATCTTCATCTAAATTTGAAAAGATTTTTGCATGTGACTCAGCCAAAGAAATCTAGGATAAACTCTAAGAAGCACATGAAGGTACAAATCAGGTAAAAGAAACTATGATAAATATTCTAGTACAGGAATATGAAGCATTTTCCATAAAAGAATCAGAAACCATCTCTAAAATATTTGGAAGGTTTCAAAAAATCACCAATGGACTGAAAAGCTTGGGAGAGAAATATGAAGAACCTAAGTTAGTTAAGAAAATATTGAGATCTCTACCTAAATTCTGGATGCCCAAAGTAACTACTATATAAGAAGCAAAGGATCTAAGTAAAATCAAAGTAGAAGAACTCATGTGATCACTTATGACCCATGAATTCTTAATGAAATAAAAGGTTCCAGATGAATTCAAAGGCAAGAAGATTGCTTTGCAAGTTGAATCGAAAAATGAAGAATCTTTAGAAGAAGCCTTAGCAATTAAAGATAATGAGGAAATGATAATGATAACCAGAAGATCTAGAAATATGATAAAAAAGAAGAAATTTAGAAACAACTTTAAAAGTAACAACAAGAGCAAAGAAAAGAAGAAGGAGATTCTAATATATTCCAACTACAACAAATTTGGACACATGAGATTTGACTGCCCAAAACTAGACAAAAGGCAAGGAGATAAAAAGAAAATGTATAATTCTTAATTTGATAAAAAGAATACTTCTAACAACAGGAAATTTAAAAAGAAGAAGAAAATAATGGTTGCATGGAAAATGCTAAAAAATATGATGCAAGAAAGTTTGAGTGAAATAGAAGAAGAAAATGAAGCTCAATTCAATTCACTCAACTCCAAAGAAAGAAATTAGGAGGAGCATCATATAGGAATAAGCTTCATGGTTATTCATGAAGATGAGGTAAATTCAAAAATTGAAACTTCTAATTTAGAAGAATTGTTAGATTAATTAAATTCAGACTTTAAAACTTTAAAAGCTAAACACAGAGAAACAAAAAGAGAATTAGAAAAGACAATCCATGAATGCTCTAAGTTAAAACAAGAAAATACTCAACTTAAAACTAACGTTAATATAGAACTTGAGTTAACAAAATTAGAATATCATGCTTTTAGAAAAACTTTAACTTTCACTTTATTTAAACTAAAGACAAAGAAGAAAAATAGAGAAAACCATAAAAAGAAAATTAGCAATCTTGGAAGAAGATTAGAACCCAAAAAAAACCATATTTGGGAACCAAAAACTATTGTTGACATAATGAATACATCAATTTCAATAAATAATTATTTAGTAGCATCTAAAAAGTAATGGGTACCAAAATATTCTACTACTAAATCACCAGGACCCATTCCTAAATGGGTACCAAAACTTATAGCTTCATTTTACTATTACAAGTGTGCTTGAGAGCCACAAGAAGTAGTAAATGGTATATTGATAGTGGTTGCTTAAAACATATGAAAGAAGAGAAGGAGCTGTTCACAGAATTAAAAGTTAAAAATGGAGAAACAGTTACCTTTGGAGATAATGAAAAAGGTAGAGTGGTTGGGATTGCTAAGATTAGCCAACCTCCCTCTATTACTATTTCAAATGTTTTACTAGTAGAAGGACTAAAATACAATCTATTAAGTATTAGTTAATTTTGTGATAATGAATATATGGTTGTGTTTGAATCTCATATATGTTTTGTAATAGATAGTTCAAATTCAGTTGTATTACTTGGTAAAAGATGTGAAAATGTGTATTTAGTAGATTTAAGTGATATCCAAGTAAAATATCTTGTTGCAAATAATAAAGAGTCCTTGTTGTGGCATAGAAGACTAGGACATGCCAACAAATTCATGATTGAAAAACTATACAACAAAGATCTTATAGTTGGCTTACCCAAACTAAAATTTGACCAAAATGAATTATGTGATGCTTGCTTAAAAGGAAACCAAGTTAGAGAATCATTCAAATCAAATAAAGAAGTGTACACAACTAAACAACTTCAATTGCTACACATGGATCTTGTTAGACAAACAAGGACTAGAAGTCTTGGAGGAAAACATTATGTATATGTCATTATAGATAACTATTCTAGATTCACCTGGATAATGTTTCTTACTTCTATAGATGAGACTCTTTCATTCTTTGAAACATTTACCAAACATGTATAGAATGAAAAAAATTCTTATATAATCATCATAAGAAGTAATCATTGTGGAGAATTTGAAAACCAAAAATTTACCACTTTTTGTGAAAGTAATGGAATTTTACACACCTTTTCTGTACTGAGAATACCTTAGCAAAATGAAGTAGTTGAAAGGAAAAATAGATCTTTGCAAGAGATGGCAAAGACAATGTTGAGTGAATATGACTTACCCCAATACTTTTGGGCTAAAGCAATGAATACTTCATACTACATTATAAACAAAATTTATACCAGATCCATACTCAACAAAACTCCATATGAGTTATATTATGGAAGAAAACTAAATATCTCTCATTTTCACACTTTTGGTTACAAATGTTTCATTCTTAACAATGGAAAGAAAAACCATGGGAAATTTGATAACAAATCTGATAAGCCATTTTCCTTGGTTATTCTATTGTTAGCAAAGCATTTAGAGTCTATAATCTAAAAAATAAAACTGTAGAGGAGTCCATTCATGTAAAATTTGATGAAAGCACTAACCCCTTTAGAAAGATGAGTGATTTTGATTATGAGATAAGAGAACATACAACTTCTATAGAGAAGATGAAATACAAGATGAAGATAACGATTCTTCACAAACAAAAATACACAAAGATGAAGAAAAACTAGATGATGGACCATCCATCAATGAAGTAAATAATGAAGGTAACAATACTCTTCCAAAAGATTGAAAATTCATGCATGATCATCCTGAAAACTAAGTAATTGGTGATATTTATGATAAGCTAAGAACTAGATCTTCATATCATTAAATTTGTGGTAAATTTACTTTTATTTCCTAATTAGAACCAACTTGCATAGATTAAGCCTTAGAAGATGAAAATTGGTTATAGCTATGCAAGAAGAATTGGATCAATTCAAACATAACAATACACTTGTTCTAAGACCCAACCATCAATCTATTATAGGAACCAAATGGGTTTTAGGAATGAATAGGATGAATTTTTTATAGCGATAAGAAAATAAAGCAAGACTCATAGCAAAAGGATACTATCGAGAGGAAGGAATAGACTTTGAAGAATCATATGCTCATATTGCTAGAATTGAAGCTATTAGAATGTTATTAGCATTTTTACCTTTCATAAATTTCAAACTTTATCAAATGGATGTTAAAAGTCCATTTCTAAATGGTTTTATAAATAAAGTTTATGTAGAACAACCTCCTAGGTTTGAAGATCCTTATGAAAGATTAAGTAAATTCTTAATAGAAAAAGGATTTATAAGAGGCAAAGTAGACACCACACTCTTTATCAAGCATAATAAAATCAAAATCCTAATTGTTCAAATTTATGTGAATGATATTATATTTGGTGTAACTAATGATAAATTATGTCAAGACTTTTCTAAAGTAATGCAGGGAGAATTTGAAATGAGTTTAATGAGTGAGATGAACTTCTTTCTGGGACTTCAAGTAAAACAAATGAAGGAAGGAATTTTTATCCATCAAGCAAAATTCACCAAAGAATTACTCAAGAAATTTGATTTGAAAGAAGGAAATTCATTAGCTACACCAATGAGGACAACCATCAAAATGGATAAGGATGAAAAAGGTAAATCTATCTATTAGAAATTATGTAGTAGCATGATAGGATCTCTTTTATATTTAACTACAAGTAAAGCATATATTATGTTTAGTGTATGCATGTGTGCACAATTTTAGTACGATCCTAAAGAATCAGATCAAATTTTTTTAAAAGAATATTTAGATACCTTTTAGATACTCCAAATCTTGGGCTATGGTATCCAAAAGGTTCAAACTTTGAATTAGTATGGTACTCTTACTCAGATTTTGCTGGATACAAAGTATACAAAAAAGTACCTCTGGAACATGTCAGTTTCTTAGAAGCATGATCATATCATGGTTTTCAAACAAACAAACATCTATAGCTCTATCAACTACTAAAGCTAAATATGTAGCTATAAGTAGTTGTTATGCATAATTTTTATGGATGAAACAGCAATTGAATGATTATGGGATAAAATATATTGATACTCCAATTAGATGTGACAATACTAGTGCAATAAATCTGATAGAGAATCCAGTACTTCATTCAAGAACTAAGAATATAGAGGTCAAACATCACTTCATTAGAGACCATGTGCAAAATCATGACATCTGATTAGAATATGTATCAACCAAAAATCAGTTAGCAGATATTTTCACAAAACCTCTTCCAAAAGATAGATTATATAAAATTAGAAGAGAAATCAGTGTAATAGATTCATGCACATGAAATACACATTTAATCTTAATGTTTTTAAATGCTTAAAAACACTCATGAATATTAAATAAATTGATCCAAAAATGTATCAGAAATATGTCAAAAATTCTGTTACATCACTCAGAAATACATCAGAAGTGGCACAGAAACTCTGTCAGATCACCAAGAGTTCATCAAAAATCCCATAGAAGTTCTACAACACTCCCATAGAACTTCTATCCCATGGGTATTATGAATCCAGAAATTTTGCACATCAAAAACTAATTCTGCAAAACTTCTGAGATCATTAACATAGAAGTTCTATTGAACTTCTGATCCGCACTAAACCTCTGCACCTTGAATTTCACCTCTACATAAGGTCCACAACTTTTGAGGCTATTAACTTAGAAACTCTGTGTAAATTCTGTATCACATAGAACTTCTGTTACACTTCAACAGAAGCTGTGTTCCCTATTAAAATCCTAAGCTCAGAAACTCTACATCATTTTCTGATAACTCTGAGCTCATCTCTCAGAAAGTAGATTGAAAATCCTCCATCATCTACATTTTTCCTCCATCGAACTGCTCCCACTTTGATTCATCCTAGAGATTTTCCACTCCTATAATCTCTGAAAACTCTCTCCTTCAAACCCCTAAGCCAAAAACTCTACTAGCTAAGGCAAATAGCAAGGACAAAGAGGGTAAGCAAGAGAACTGAAGTTTCAACTTCAAATTCTAAAACAAGAAGAAGCAAGGTGTCAGAAGAAGAAACTCCAAGAAAAAGTAGAAGAACAAAAGATTATGTTCTTAAGGTAATCTTCAATAGCAACCCCTTCTACTTATAATAAGTTTAGCAAATATTTCGAGGGAAGGAAAATAGTAAAGGAAAGAGCATTTGATTTTGAGGCATTTGAAGGGAATGACCTAAATCTTAAGGTGATAAACTAGATTAAGTTCCAAGGATGGGAAAGCTTTATGAGCTATAAGGATAAATCATACACCAGAATGATTCAAGTCCTGGCTGCCAACTTCAATTGCAATACCAAGAAATCATGGATAGGAAAGACTGAGATAGATCTATATTCAAAGAATATAAGAAGCACATTCAATATTCATAATATAGAAAATCAAGAATTGGTTGGCCATCAAATAGAACAAGATTATTCTTAGATTTGGCTAAAGTAGAAATCAAAGAGAATACAACTTATATACATGTTAACCATCTAAATTTAGATCTTAAGCTAGCTCATATGTTGATTTATAGCAACATATATCCTAAGATAGGAGGAACCGATCAGATCTTTGAGAAGGAAGCTAAGATCTTGTGGGCATTGAAATATAGGAAAAGGTTAGATCTAGCTCAAATAATGGTTGATCAACTTTACTTGGTGAAGACATCTACCAAGTATTACCTACCTTATGGGATGGTTATGAGTAAGATCATGAAGATAGCAAACATTGATCTCTCCAAGGAAGATGGAGAAGAATACATGGCAAGAGAAGTAATAAATAAGGATACAGAAAAGAGAATTGGCTTCAAACTGACTTCACAAGGCTAGATCTCCCAAAAGCCAAGAAAAGAAGAGCAAATGAAGAGAACAGGAGAAGAAGGAAGAAATAGGTAAGATACTATGGAAGAAGCAACAAGAGAAGAAACCATAGAAAAGAATGAAAGAGAGACAAAAATAGCAGAATTAGAAAATATTTTGAGAAAAGGACATGAAATAGCAGTAGCAGTCGCCACATCTTTCACACCCATCAAATCCCCATCTTCCATAATACCTACTCATCAACCAACTACATCAACCACTTTAATTCCCACTACACAACCCATCCTACAGCACCTAAAAGATAGACTGACAATGATTGAACACTATCTATCTACTCTAGCTCTTCAAATGAATAGAATGGATCATCAACTTAGTACCGTCATTTCATCCATGATCCTAATAGCTGATAAGATTGACCAATGACTTGACTCTCTACAATGTTTAGCAGAGTCATTCAAAGGTCAAGCTAATCATCCTCATTTCTCTCCACCTCCAACTCATTTCTCTTCACCTCCATATTACTTCTCTCCACCTACAACCAGCTCTCCCATAATAGTGATGTCTTCCCCCATGCACTCCCCTCATCCATCCTCTCTTGCAGTTCTAGAGGTTGCTCTACCTAAGAGTGAACCAACTGAAATTGCATCTTCCTCTCTTCCAAAACAACATCCCTCAGTTCCAACTTTTGAATTAAATCCATGTCGAGCATGTAACACCTGTGGTGTTGAAATTTGGAGAAAATTTTTTGCATTTCAGTAAAATGGGGAATTAAGGTGATACATGGTATTTTATAAAGAAATTTGTTATAGAAAATTAAATTGAACAAAGAGAATGACTTACTTAGTAGTTTTGAGTGAAATTGACCCAAGTAGTGATTTTTAGTAAAGTCATATATATGACTTGAATGACTAATGTAGCATGATTATTATGTATAATGTAATGTGTATGAGATACTGAATCAAAATTTTGAGGGAATTTTGAAATTTTGAACTATTGAGTTAAATGTTCAAGTAAAAAGAACTTAATAGGTACTTTTCATAAAATCATAGAAATTTCAATGAATGAATAGCCTTATATGATGTTTGAGGTGATTGAAATTTGCTCATGTGGATATGGGTAGAGTTTGGACCATGGATTCTATAAATTTCAGCATTTTGGGATATATAAAAATAATAAGAAGAAAAAAACTAAAATGGTGAAATTGAGCAAAGGCACAATTATGGCCTATATGAATGACCTAATATGATTTTCATAGGCATTATGATGTGTGGGAAATCTTGGTTTAAGATTTGGGTGTAATTTGGAATGAAATTGGAATGTGGAGTCATTTATAGCACAAAATTTAAAGAGAATTTGATTAAAAACAACTAAATAGGTGATTTTTGATAATTGACCTCAAATGAGGTATTGAATAGTATGAACATAATTTATTTCATGTATGTGATGAGTGGGAAGTGACTATTGGGAGATTTGAAATGTTTTATGTAAAAAGGGGGCTATGGTGATCTTTCATAAGTGAAAATACTGAATTTGAAAAAGGAGTCGTTATGATTGATTTTTAATATGGATAATGGAATATTTTGAATATATATTTAACATGAAAGTTGTAGATCATACAATTATCTATCTAATCGAACAAAAATCACTCAATTTCGATATCATATGATAAAGTTATGACTAATACACCAAAACTATCCTAATGATAAAAAATAACAAGATGAATATATGGGTCAACTTTATTGATATTTTTGATATATTTGGGGGATGATTTGGAAAATCTGTTAACATAATAGTTGTAGTCCTTGAATTTAGCTTTTTAATGCCTTAAAATGAGGTCATTTAGACACTATTTAAATATTTTGCTCAAAATACTATCACTGTGTTGGACAGAAAGAGCTTGTTATGGCAAGGCTTTTCTCTACTACGGCAAGGCTCTAGAAATGAACATTTGGGGCATCTAGAAAGACCTTGCTGCGGTAATGAAATTTTCTGCTACAGCAAGGCCATTTTCTATTGCAGCAAGGCTCCAAAAATTGCACATTTTGACCATCCAAGAAGACCTTGCCGCAGAAAGGCTTTTCTCTGCCAAGGCAAGGGTTCACTGGCATGTTGGATGTAAAGCCCAAAAAATTTCAGATATGTGAGTTTTAATTTTTTGTTAATTTTTGCTAGTTCGGCATGAAGTATATTGGAGTATAATTAACTTTTTAAGAAATTTATCATAGAAAACTTATGGAATTAAGTAGATTATTAATATAAACATAAGGATGAGGTTGGGAATGAATCAAAGCATGTTAAATAAGTGATTTAATTTGAAAAAAATGAATTTAAATGGGTGCAACACCGGATGTGTATATATTAAAAAATATTAAATTTTATTATAAAAAAGTTATAAAAATGGATAGAATATCCATAATAATGTGAAGATGAGGAGGACACCCATTAATCAATGATTAATAAGTAAAGAAAAATTTAAAAATACATATAGAAAGATGAAATACCTAGTTGCTAGTAATTTCTAAAAAATTTTGATTTAATGAAATTTAATTGAAAAATAAATGATCAAATTATGAAAATAATATTTTTAATGGATGGGAAATTAATATGAGCATATGATTTATGAAATGAGCAGCCTACTCATGTTAAAAATAAGTATTAATGCAAGTTTGAAAAGTTAAGGATAGTGCGTGTGAATGGTTATACATATGTTATAGAGTACTATACATTTTAGCTTGTAAATAAGCAATGCAACACATCATCTCCCATCTCCCTCTCATGTAAGCCTTGCCCATACCCCCTGTTCATGTAAAACTCCCTCCCGCTCTCTCCCAAATGCTATGTTTTAGTGGGTTTTGATCAATAGAAGTGGAAGCAACCTCCAATTGGTGGGAAGGACAATTAACAACATCCATTTTTCTCTTATATTAAGGATTGGCAACTAGCAAAAATTGTAAAATTGTTGCTATAGGTGGGACCCACTAGGGAAATCCAAAAATTTAGGATTTTCTGGCATGGGGGTGACAAGTCAAGTTTGAAGAGATATGGGTTATGAAGCGGATTATTCTGAAATAAGTAGGTTGTGCATGTTTGCCTGTGTGATTGGCTGGGGATAGTAATTATCCTCTAAGTGATTTGATAATGTGCTTATATATGAATATATGGATTGATAATTGTCTATGTGACTTAGATGGGATTGTAAATATCCCATTTCTTATTGCATGTAATGTGAATATGTATGAGAATTAGGATTAGTAAAAATCCCAAAATGCTATGATGTGGGCACGTCTTTGATTGTTATATAATACAGTGTTGTGATATGTCATGTTAATGTCTAGTTTGGGAGGGAATAAAAGATAATTTCTGCTTATAATTACTATTATTATTCTAGTGCATGGATGTTTGAACTAAGGAATTATAGTTATCCCATTAATATAAATTGTAATATATGCACCTATGTTATGTATATGTGTGGTTTGGGATAAGTGATTATCCCAAAGTATATAATTTACTTTAGAATATGCAATTAATGTTATATTCTTCATACTATAATATGTTAAGATGTTGTATTGAGTTTGAAAACGTATCCATTTGGATTGGTGTGTGGGATACCTTATGGATCCCTATTTACTTGTATGGATGAGATTTTGTTGATTTTGATTGAATTATTGATTACCACACAGTCTATTTACGGAGTCTGTTTAGACTCACTCTTGTTTTATCTTTTTTTAATTGACTAGTCAAGTCCAGAAGAAGCAAGATTGGTAAGAAAGTATAATAGTTGAATTTGTATTTTTTTTGTTGTATTATAAATTGGAAATTCTCAATATATGTATATTATAATTGTAATTAATTTATGTCTCATGATGTATAATTGTAATTTATAGGTATATCGATGTAATATTGGAGTGTTAGGTTTATGGTGTATGAGGAATGGAATATATATGGTGGTGCGGTGGATTCATTGTCATCATGATGTAGCCGCAGTCCTGAGGGAGCCTATGGAGTTATAAGGATGTTGTGTGGATGACTAGAGAAATATTGGAGTGTATAATTTCTTACTTTTATGAATTATAATGGAGAAATTGATTATAATATGTGATGAATGTTTGTACCTAGGTGGACAGCCTTATTTTTAAGGGAGACTGTCTAATTTTCTATAGAAATTAGGTTAACTAGAAAAACAAATATCAAAGCAACCCCCCTAAAAGTGGGAAAATCATGGTATGATCATGTGGATTAACGGTGTAAAATGGAGTAACAGCCCTAGGAAGGTGGGACATTACATCGGAGCACCGAAAAATTTAACTTTTAAAAGACTAGGCCCATTTTGTTTTCATTTGTATCCATCCTGTCTCTTCTCCCATGTCCCAAACTTCATGCCCTAGCCCCATTTAATCCAAGTTCTTGTCATTTGCACTTAGAAACAAGTGGATTTTGAGAGATTATCATCCAAGAAAGCTAAGGAAATGGGTTTTTGGCATTTGTATGGTGGAAATGAAAGAAAATTTAAATTTTTGCAAGTAGAGTAAACTAATAGGAGCTTTGAGCTTAGATTCTTGTTCATGGGAAAAGACCATCTTTGAATTGCATGGTAAGTCATTTTCCCCTTTAGAATTAATGTGTCATATTGTACTAGGGTTTTGGAGTTATGGAATTTTGGGGAGAAAATGATAAATTTGGTATGGAAATCATGGGGTGAAATGATTTTATTGGTCGATTATAGTGATTTGGGCATAATAATCCATGGATTTGGCTTGCTAGGGTTTCTAACTAATCTGTGAATAGTGATTCTTCCCCAAATTGGTAGTTTATAAGTAATAATTATGGAAAAAATAATTTAGACATGAATTAAACTATTTTGAGATTTTTTAGGTTGTTTGGGAATGAAAAATCTGATTTTTAGTCAAAGACCTAATTTGGGTTAAAAAGGATTTTGACTATAAAGTGTTTAAGTGACAAATCGGGCGAGTTGAGGACTTAACTAGCTAATTTGTTTTGATCATGGAAGTTAATAACATGTTAATTATGTTGTATAAGGATTTGGCTGTTATATAGTTAAATAGGGAAATTATTTAAGATTCTCTGTTGAGATATATGTGAGTTTAGACATAAATCATATCCATTGGTTTGGAAGAAATTAGTTCAAGCTATATTTGTAATGAATGAGATTTTATCCTATACAGGATGATCTGAGAATAATGAAAAGGCATAGAGTTGGAGGAATGGTTGGGAGCTAAGAACCTAAGGTAAGTAGGCGCCCCTCCTTTAATTTGCTATATTGTATGATTGAAGATGAAAATCCCATTTGATTGTATCCAAGCTAGTGTGTTTTGATTTGGGGACAATAGATGTCCCATATTTGATTGAGAATAATGATATCATGTTTGGTTAGGGATAGTGGATATCCCTTGGGCTGAATTAATTATTGATTGGGTTATAATGGAATATGCATGATTTGTTGGGGATAGAATATTCCCTGATGTGGTTAGAAGTAAATGTTGCATATGATATGATAGTGAATAATATGATTTCATATGATGTAAATGAAATGTTGGATACATGGTAATGTCAAGCATAAATTAGACATGTTTTGGATTTTAATATGTTATATATAGATTATTCATGATTATTTTCTATTATATGCCTACTTACTATGTTT
Source organism: Pouteria campechiana (assembly GCA_036873735.1). NCBI lineage: Eukaryota > Viridiplantae > Streptophyta > Magnoliopsida > Ericales > Sapotaceae > Pouteria > Pouteria campechiana. The sequence continues at coordinate 14,382 of JAYJMB010001234.1, forward strand.
GCCCGAACTCACGCCTTCTTGTTTAAATTTTTAGTTGATAGGCTAGGTGAAGAATTCCCAAATGTGGATTGGGATCGTTGAGTAAGATTGAAGTCTCTTTAATTATGATATTTAATATGTAACTGGTTGTATATTTGTATTGTATTTAAAGGATTTAAATTATGTATTATAATATCATTAGAATGTATTTATGATTTTGTACAAGAGGATAGAAATTCCCCTTAGATATGATGCCATCATGATTCACCTAGATCTTGGGCTGTGGGTAAGTGTGTGTATGTTTTAAAATTTATATTATTGCTTTATTATAATTGATAGATAATTGTACAAGTTAAACCCTAATAATTTAGGGAATACTTTATCCTTTTGCTGAAGAAAAAAGTTGAGTTCCGAAAATGGAACTCAAGCACCCCACCCTAAAAGTGGGCAAGTCAATTTGAAAAACAATGCAAAATGATAAGTCATGCCTCGAAAGGGGGGCCGTGACAATGCAATTGTTAGATATGGCAAATACTTTACATTTACAATTCATAGAATCCATTTTCTTACCCCAGGGCCAGCAATATGGCTGGATTGGACTTGGCTTGATCTCATTCACTTAGGAGAAGTAATCCCTAAGTGGATTGTGGACCTTCCACCAGAATGGAACACACCCTCAATTCATCTAGAGTGTAGAAGACCTCCAACTCCTCCACAAAATCCTCCACTTCTTCTCCAAAGACAATAAATGATAATTATTCTTCTTCATGTTGCAAATCAAATCAGGATGATATTTTATGAGTTTGAGAGTAAATCAAAAATCAATTCTGAAGTTGCTAGGATGTTTTTCTCTCAGTCCATTATTATATCTCCTCAAGAACTTCCATTCTTAGAACTTCAGGATCCTAACATTCTCCATAGGATTCAACTTCTTCCTAAGCCTTCATTGACTCCAAAGGACCAAAAAATTCAAATTTTGGATAAAGAGTCAATCTTTCAAAGTTATTCTGAAAAAGTTCTTCACTCACTCCCAACTTCAAAGAAACTCAGAACCACCTTTCCATTTTCATCAAAACCTCTTAACAACATTTACATGATTGAGGAAGAGTTCACATATTACACAACTAATAATCTTCCTCTTCCATATTCTCAACTTAATGAGACATCCATCCAACAGAGACTTAGGATAACATATTCTCAACCAGCCCCTATACCAAAACCAAGAACTTCACCACCAACTTCTATGAAAACTAAAATCCCTAGAAAGCCTCCTGCAATCCCAAAACCAAAACCACCATCTAAACCATCATCTTCTACACCTTCATCTCAACCATCCTCCTTCAAACCCAAGAAGAAGCCAAGGATTTCAACTCCAAAGGAACACAAAAAGGCTCCTCTTTCTAATTAAAGCATAAATCATGAAGATATGTAGAAGCAAAGTCCAAGCTTCATAGGCAAATCAGAGGCTACTCAAAAACAACTCAGAAGAGATTTAGCCTACTCAAAAGCAATGCAAAATACTGAAATTGCATAGAAGCATTCTCAAAAGGCAATTTCTAAAAGGCTTGAATCAAAGAAAAATATCAGAATCAAATCCTATGTTACATAAGTAAATCAGAAGTTGCTCAAAAGTTCTTTAGAGGCTCAAAATATATCAATTGAAGAAAAAGATAAAAGACAAAAATTTTGAAAGAAAACTGCCAAAAATTAGCTTTCTATAATTCCGTAAAACCACTTTAGAAACTCTATTAAGGCATAAATCAAATTACAGAAGTTCTAAGCACTCCACTTAGACTTTCTAAATTTTGATAATGCATAGAAGTTGTCACCAAACATGCCTGACCAGTTTGAAAATGGTGCCAAAGACTAAAATGGCTAAAATTTCAAATCCTATATAAAGAGGATTAAGATGACATCAAAAATAATAGAGAGATTACATTGAAAATCATTTTGTTGATTAAGAGAAGATCATTCACAACTTTCCATTACTAACTCCAGCTACTATGTCACTGCAAAAGCATTCAGAATCCTCAACATCATATTTACATCAACTTCAAAAGGAGTTTGAATCTGATCTCATTGCTTAGTTTGTTCTTTCAATTAAGCTTTAGCTTTCATACATGTTAGCCTAAATGAGAGGCATTATTATTGTACATTCATTTTGAAAAATCAAGAGTTAGTTGGTAAGCTCTATAAAACTAACTGTTTGTAAAAGTTTCTGGTTAGCTTTAAAAAAACAGTAAGTTAGTAAGCTTAAAAACTAATGTGCTAGAGTTTCTGATGAACTTGGAAAACTGGTAAGTCATTGGTGAGCTTGTAAAACCAATGAGTATTATAGTGAAACTTGAGTTCATTAAAGAAGACTAATTCAGTGAAGTGGAGTAGGAACCCAGGAAGGGCCAAATCACTATAAAAATATTGTGTATATGCTGTATGTTATTATCTATTTTATTTTAAAGCACATATAGTCATTTATTAGCCAAAATTTTTAGAAGCTCCCTTCGGGGGGGGGGGGGGGGGGGGGGGGGGGGGGGGGGGGGGGGGGGGGGGGGGGGGGGGGGGGGGGGGGGGGGGGG